>JAIUZE010000619.1:0-56918 GCA_022085475.1 Heliosperma pusillum
TAGTGTTCTTGACATATTTGGATGATTTGTTAATAATCATGATTTTTGGATGGATGATTGTTAAAATGGTTGTTTGTTAATTAAAACATGTTAGAAATAATTTAGAGTTGATGTTGGTGGTGGCCGTAGGGGGGCTGTTTTGGTGGCTGGAAAACCGGGCCAAACCAGGCCGGTTCAGGCCGGTTCAGACCCGGTCCAGCCCGGTCTGGTTTGTCCGTGTTTTGGTTCTTTGGTGTGTCGATACTTTATTGTTTTGTTTGTTGTTTGACGGGTTTTAAAATATGGTTAAGCGCGGGAAAATATTAAGAAACGGTTTTAGAAAAGTCGACCAAAATAGCCAAACTAGGTCGGTTCTTGTCACGGCCCAAAACAGCCGTGGGTCCCCTTCCTTGGATTTGTGACGGTTTTTGAGTTATTGTTATTTTACCGTGTTTTGTAATATTTAGCAAGTGGGAAATGTTAATAAGTAAATTATTTAATTAAAAGTTTTCATAATATTATTATTTCTCACATGTTAGAAATTATAATACGAGATTGTAGTTTAATATGATATCCTTTAAGTCAAGCGGGTTTTTGTATGATTTTAATAATTCACATGTAGAAGTTGGAATAAATTAGCATGAGAAGAATATGATGATTTTATGTTCAAGTTTAATTGGTAAGGACTCTGTTTCTAGCCGGTTTGACCAAACGGGTTTGGTCAAACTAAGATCTAGTCAGCCCCGTTTTGACTGATGACCCGTCGCGGGACTCGGGTCGGGGATTTGTCTTCAAGTAAGGTTATTTAATTAATAAATTAGCTTAGTAGATATGAGGCGATATGATAATTGAATATGATTTATGTGCAATTAGTCACATGATAGGAAGTTTTCCCGTGACTGTTTAATTATATGGTTGGTGTCGTGTTGACTAAGTAACCATAGAGAATTATGAGTATATGGCGTCTTGACCATTCTAATTCTAAATGAGTATCTTGGACCATGACATTGATAGGTCCGTACTGTCTTTAACGAGTATATAGTTCGCCGCTTGATAGCTTTTGTGTCTCGGCTTGGTGGGGTTATATCCAAGTCGGGGCATGGCTGCCTTATCCATTTTGGGACTGGAGCCAGCTTAAGTACTAGCCATCTCTGCTTAGGGGGTCGCCTAGTAGAGTTTCTCGTGTACGGTTATGTCATGAGACGGGGAATGGAATAGCTGTTGTCGCTAGGTCTGATCAGTCTAGGACTAGGATGTTTTCTTACCTTGTGGTATAGCCTCGAGTTACAGAAGTCGGACTATGGACGGGCTAAGAACTTATGCCTGTTTGAGAAGTTTTGTCTTTCATGTTTGTATGATTCTCTGAATCTTAGAAGGTGAGATGCAAGCCGGCTAAGGTTGATAGAGTTTGGATTACCGATTGTTAACTGATTCACATGATTACGTGTTGATTAGGGTCGAGGGTATCATGGCCATGTTTTAAAGGTAACCTCTGAGCTAAAATACCAGCTTCCCTACCTCTTGTTATAGATTGATAACGGATTCACATGATAGCGTTCACATGATAGGTTATATGTTAGTTAATTGTTTCATAACATGAAAAGCATATCATATATGTTTAAGTTTTGTATTTTCCATATACATTGCTTTTATGTTATTCATGTTTCATTAAACTCGACATTTCGTGGCTGGGAGAACTCGGAGTTACTCCCCACTGACTGTGGCTTCCGTGTTTATATTTAATGCGGTCGAACAGGTGGTGAATGCATATTTGGGGTACATTGACGAGCTAGCGAGCGAAGTATTTACCTTGGACCTATATTCGGTTCTTAGATTGTATATTATTATACACTCTTTTATTTCCGTATTTATACGGGAGATATGTCTCCCGTCTTGTATATTTCTTTTGTATAATATTATTTCCGTTTTGTAATGAACCTTTTTATTTATGACACCTTCGTTATGTATTCTCATATTTTATTTAGTTAAATTTTTTTTTTCTTTCCGCAAATTTGAGGGTGTCACAGGCAGCCGGTCAGCCGACCGGCTGAGACACACCTCATTTTCCCTCGGTTTTTCTCATGTACCCTTGGTCCCAGCCGGGTAGCCGGCAGCCGGTCCCCTTAACCGGTTGGGACACACTGATATTTCATTTTGGTTTTCATATGATACTTGGCTTCAGCCGGGTGGCCGGCAGCCGGTCCACCTGACCGGCTGGCACCTGCTGGAAGGTGTTTGAGTTTCTCTTTTACGTTTTCATTTATAATATTTCCGATGGTTCTTTTATCGTAAAAATTTACGTAATGACTTATAATATTAATGTTTCGAATATATGATATTCCATTCGCTTGTATCGCATGTTTTGTGACAAGACCTTGAACTGTGTTTTCAAGACATGTGATTCTCGCTTCACTCATGGTTGATTTTGTGTTTTTAATGTAGTTAGGTAAATGAACTCACAAACCAAAGCTCTGATAACCAATTTGCAATAGAATTATTTAGAAAAAATAAGCTAAAACAACACAAATTGAGCCAAGGACATACACTTAGAAGTTTGCTCTGTTTTTGTTTGGACTGAATGCTGAAAGACGGAGATAGAACCTTAACCAAAGCACAAAGCCAATGGTTGAGGGTTGAACCTTGATCCCAGCACACAGCTAAGGGTATAAGCTCACTTCCAAGCACAAAGCAATGGAAGTTTTCTCAAGCACACAACCAAGAGATGATAACTGAAACAAAGGTTTCAGTTTTTGTGTTTACTTCAAGTCTGCCTTTCATTCATTAAGAACAAGCCTTATTAAGGCAATGAATTACATCTTGAACGTCCAAACATATCTAAGGTTAGTAGTGATCCTCAAAAGAAAACAAAATAACAACTACAAATTGATACAAACTGAAATAAAGTAAACAATCAGAAAAACAGTTCTGAAAGAGACAGGTTTCTTGTTGCCTTGCTGCTGCTTTGTTATATGGTACATAGTGGACTTTTTGCTTGGTGTTTTGGTCCTAAACTGGAGTAGTATTAGTCCCCAAAGTCTGAGCAAAAAGCCCTTGAGTCTGCTTGGCTAAAAGAAGAAACTTTGATAGTGACAGCTGAACTGCTCCTGGATAGGTGAGAACTGGACTGGTGAACTTGGCTCTTGTTTTGAGAGGTGTTCCTGGCGTTTTCTGAGAAAGGTTCCCTGGACAAAAAGGTAGTAGACCCTGTAACACCCGCAAATGTACCCTATTTTAATAGTAAAAATATTTACGGATACTTTTCAGCGAATTTTAGTTTTTGTTTAGAATTAAATTTCCCGTGTCGAATTTTGAATTTCCGAGTTCGTATTTGGATTTTTCGCGAGATTTCATGTGAATCACGTCTTAAGACGTCTTTGACTTTTCTTGACTTTTTCCACTTACTCTACATTTACTCCCCTCTAACCTAATTCACTCACACAACTCAACTCCTTCTTCCTCTTTAAGAAAACCCAAAGAAAGCATAACTTCCATTTTTTATCCGTCTTATAATCGTCATAACTCCTTCATTTCTCGCTCAAATTCACGTTAGTTCGTCTTATTCTTCCCCTCTTATCTTCCTCTATCCGTATTGGTAATAAAATTACCGTCTTTCTCGCTTTTCAAACTTTCCCTCTTTCTCAAGGTGAAGAATATTCATCTTTTATTAACTATTTGTAGGTGGTGACCTTCAAGATCCTGACAAAGACTACTTCTTGATTGAAGAGGACCTTGACGCGGAGTGAAGACGCATAAAGGTAACGGTGAAGGGTTACTCGATATCATTTACGTGTTTTACGTGTTTTCTATGTTAGGAATCGTAATTAGATTATGATTAGTAATCATAGGAATCGTATTGTTGGTAATGGATGTTATTAGTTGAGAATTTATATGAGTATTGATGAATTATAATGATAGTTGATTGTTGAATAATGTTGATCCTTAAGTGAAATGGTGATTTTCGTGCATTATAGACCCCAGCACGCCGACCGGCAGCCGGTCAGCCTACCGGGTGGGGCAGTGGCTGTATAATAAATGTGTTACGTAGAAATTTTGGTATATAATTGGTCTCAGTCGGCCGACCAGCAGCCGGTCAGCCGACCGGCTGAAACACACCTCATTTTCCCTTGGTTTTTCTTATGTACCCTTGGTCCCAGCCGGGTAGCCGGCAGCTGGTCCCCTTGACCGGTTGGGACACACTGATATTTCATTTTGGTTTTCATATGATACTTGGCTTAAGCCGGGTGGCCGGCAGCCGGTCCACCTAACCGGCTGGCACCTGCTGGAAGGTGTTTGAGTTTCTCTTTTACGTTTTCATTTATAATATTTCCGATGGTTCTTTTATCGTATAAATTTACATAATGACTTATAATATTAATGTTTCGAATATATGATATTCCATTCGCTTGTATCGCATGTTTTGTGACGGTTTTTGATATGTCCCACGTTGAGTCGATTTTTACAAATGTTACGGTTTGAGCACTATTTTGTTATGTGCTTTGTACTCTCATTCCCTTGGCTACCTCCACGTTCGTAAGGGTGGAATGTCGGGACGGGGATGTATCCTTACTGCTTAATTGCATGTTTTAGTGGGCATATGACGACGTTGTTGGGTGGCGATCACTTTGCGTTGATCGACCCGGCCGTCAAATGTTGTATACTTGCGAGGTGGTGTCATTTGCATGTAGCGTACCGCTTGTTATGAGGCTTGTGCTATTTTCCGCCTCTTTCGTGAAGGTTGACCGAATTTGGGGTACTCGACGTCTTTGTATGATCGAGTCTTGGATGTGGAACGTCTTACCACATGTCGAATTGGAACATGTCTTATTCCGAGAGTCTGGCCAGGTTTAGACTAGGACCGTATTATTATCGTCGTCCCTACCAGGAGGAAATTAGTCTACATATACGAAATGTAGCATCGTGTATGCGTTCAGGGAAATGTCTTATCTCGTGGATGCCTTTTAATCATACTTGCCATGTACACGGTGCTAGTGGTTTCATTTACGTGAGAGAGGTCGTCATTGTGTCGTTATGTTGGATGAATGATTATATGATTGATCATTGGATGACTTGGCATGGTTTGTTTGTCGAGTCTCAATCTTATCAAACTTATACCGCTAACGGTGAGATGCAAGCCCTAGTGAGCGTATTCGGTTGCCTAAGAGTGTCTTCCCCGAGTCTTTGTATAACATGATGGATTCGGATTTGTATTCCATATGCTCTTATCATTATATATTGAATTGCCTATCTATCCTTATTGTATTTCACATGTATATCTATATATGCATGCCTCTACTTTTGTATTTCCTTTTATGTACGTTTAATGTGATATGGCTGGGAGAACCCGGAGTTACTCCCCACTGACTGTGGCATTCATGTTTTTCATGGATGAACAGGTTGCTTGCATGGATGGCTTTTTGCTTGATATTTTGGGTTCGGGTGTGAGCTAGCGGGCGTTGTCCCTGGAAGTTTCACCTCTAGACGATATTTTAGCTAGTTGATAATCACTTTTACATTGTTAACCTTTTGAGAGACTACGTCTCTTGCTGTAGTATATTTCGTACTTTGGTTTGTAATTTGACACTCCTCGTATACTTATCTTGCATGTATAAAGGTTGGAAGTTACCCTCAGACCCTCCCCAAGGTGCTGCTGCTGACTGAATTTCCTGAGGGTTTGTTGGCTTGTTTTGTGAGTCTGTCTTGTGTCTTGGCTGGCCCTGGCTCGTGTCATGGCTATCAATGGCTCGTGTCATGGCTTGTTTGCTTCGGCCTGGACTATACAAAGCATTAAGATAGTTTTGACATAGGGTGAGGTTGATATTGGATCATGGTTGGACTGATCATAGGTTGGATGGTCTTGTCTTTGAGCTTGGCATTGAACTCCTGTTGCAGGTTCACTAGGATTATTGTTCGGGGATAAGGGTGTAATCAACTATCATGCAATAAAGTTATCTAAGGTCACAAGATCAGTCGATTCAATTATGCCCTTTAGATCTACAATTCAACATGCGATCGCTATCATTAAACGAGTTCTATTCAATTATCGTAGTCTATCTTAGTCTTAAACCGGTCGCTGTCAATCCTAATTCGCGAGACTAGTTAATTAATCCTGGCCAGTAATTAAACAACTAGATTAAAACGATAATCAAACGATAACCATGCAATTGCAATTCAATTAATTAGTCTACCCCTTCTAACAATCCTAGATCCCCTTTCAACCCTAGAAAGGAATTTAGCTACTCATAACGATATAAATAACAACAATAATAATTAAAGTAAACATGATTAACAATAATGAAAGGATTAACAAAGAATAATTAAAGAACTAGAAGGTAATTAATTTGAATAACAAAGAAAGATTGAAGAATACCGATTACAAGTTGAACTAAAGACAATCGTCTTGATAATAAAATCCAGTAGCAAAGCAAAGAAAACTTGACATTCTAATATTAAAGCATACCTAATTGTGAAAGACGAGCTTTCCGTTTATAATAACAATCTAATTAACTACGTTAAACAAATTTTAGGAAAGCCGAAAGCAGTCAAAAACTTGGTTGCTCGATCGAGCAAGGGTATGTTGCTCTTGCTCGATCGAGCAACCTTCAGCCCGGCTCGATCGAGCAAAGGTATGCTGCTCGTTCGAGCATCCTCTTGATGGCTCGTTTCTTCGTTTTTCTTCATTTCTTCTCTACCGTTCTCGATATCCGTGCCTAACCTTCTACGATCTGACTCCGCCATGCTTCATATCTACTCAAAAAGCTCTAAATGCATCCAATCTGCACTAAAACATAACAGAAGCTGCAGAATCGTTATTCTAGCTAAAATAGCATAGAAATAAGCAAGGAAAGACGGTAAATCGAGTTATATGTAACTAAGGGAAGCATAAAATATGTGTATAAATAGTGATCATCATGATCCAAGTATTTAGCTTACATAGAACACGTCTATTGAGAAGTTATAATACAAAGTCTAAACAAATAAGTCTACTATAGATCGCTCAAAATTAATACGAGCATTTTACGTCATTAAACCTAGAGAGCAATACTGTTTCTGGCTCATGGTGCTATCCGTCTACAAAATATGTGTATTTTCAAAAGGATAGAGTGGGAGACAACTTGCCACAAATAGATTTTTGAATAGGAAGACAAGAGAAAATGTTCTTTAGTCGTCAAAGGTTTGAGGCTAGTAGCTAAAATTTTACTTTTTGAAAGTAATAAAACTATGATCTATGAAGTGGCCATTACTAATAAAACCAATTCAAATTTGTTGCATAAGAGCCTTACGATCCAAGATGGAATTTATGCTTATAAAATAAATTTACTTAAAGAGGTTTGGACCTCTCTAGGGTAACTATAAACTTTAAGGTAAATAATTGCATAGATAGACATATAGATGTCTACATATTTAAGTTCAAATATAACCAACTTTGAAATCCAAGATTGACGTTGCTACACCTCATTGAAAGTGAATGTATGACAAGTTTTTTTTTAAAACCACTTTTCTAAATGGGTATTTAGGACAAGGTAGTGTATATGACACAAACATGTATTGTCATAAAAGGGCTTTTAGAGATGTGATCCTAATAAAGCGCCTAAGAGGTTGTAATGATTGTTTCATGATAAGAGAGAATGCTTTCCTCGAATTGTTGAAGATCCATGTTTATACATTGATAAGGGTAAAGTCGCGTCTCCTTAATCAAAGGAAACCTAATTCACTACTAACTAATAGTCAGCGGTAAGTAAGGTATCGAATCCACAGGGAGGTGGTAGTATTCTAATCTGTTAAACTAGGTTTGTCTCTATAGTAACAATTTCGGGGTTTTAATTGTGGTTTCTAAACTAATAGCAAACAATAACAATAAAAGGTTGAAACAATAAAATTCAAGGTCTAGGGTCTCAGGTTCATTAGGATTATTGTTCAGGGATAAGGGTGTAACCAACTATCATGCAATAAAGTTATCTAAGGTCACAAGATCGGTCGATTCAATTATGCCCTTTAGATCTATGATTAACATGCGGTCGCTATCATTAAACGAGTTCTATTCAATTATCGTAGCCTATCTTAGTCTTTAACCGGTCGGTGTCAATTCTAATTCGCGAGACTAGTTAATTAATCCTGGCCAGTAATCAAACAACTAGAATTAAAACGATAATCAAACGATAACCATGCAATTGCAATTCAATTAATTAGTCTACCCCTTCTAACAATCCTAGATCCCCTTTCAACCCTAGAAAGGAATTTAGCTACTCATAACGTTATAAATAACAGCGATAAAAGATAAAGTAAACATGATTAACAATTATGAAAGGAATAACAAAGAATAATTAAGAACTAGAAGGTATTTAAATTGAATAACAAAGAAAGATTGAAGAATACCGATTACAAGTTGAACTAAAGACAATCGTCTTTGATGAATAAAATCCAGAGGCAAAGCTAACTAAATTAGGTTTTCAAATATTAAAGCATGTCTAATTATGAAAGAAGAGCTTTCTTTTTATAATACAAAAATCTAATTAATTAGGTTAAATTTTAGGAAAATATGAAAAGCCGCCGAAAAACTAGGTTGCTCGATCAAGCAAGGGGCTTCTGCTCGATCGAGCAACAGTCACAACGACTCGATCGAGCAATAGTAGTCTGCTCGGTCGAGCAGCCCTTCAAAAGCTTCGTTTCTTCACTTTTCTTCATTTATTCTCTTTCGCTCTCGATTCCCGTGCCTAGCTTCTACGATCCGACTCCACCATGCTTCATATCTACTCAAAAAGCTCCAAATGCATCCAATCTGCATTAAAACATAACAGAAGCGGCAGAATCAATATTCTAGCTAAAATAGCATAGAATAAGCAAGGAAAGACGGTAAATCAAGTTATTTGTATCTAAGGGAAGCATAAAATATGTATATAAATAATGATCATCAAACTCCCCCAAACCAATCATTTGCTTGTCCCTAAGCAAAGCACTCAACATATACAAGGACAAACATACAAATGGTGAATGAAAAACTCAAAGCTAATGTTAATGCACATACAAATCCCAAGCTATCCATATCTATAACAAAGTAATGACCAAGTTGTACCAATAAAACAAATTCAAAGGCACGGGAAAGTAGAAAACGCAGCTCATACTTCAAGATTTTACATGATACCGTAGTATAGACAAAACTAAATACCTTTCAATCTTGCAAGGCTCAATTTGTCGGATTCTCGCGGATTCACTCATACACTCATAAGTTTATGTAAGGGTGAGGTTTGTGAAGATAGAAAGAAATAGAAATACTCACTCAACTTATGAAACATGCATGCATTCTAATGTGATAGTACTTTCCCCAACTAATACGCATTCGCTAAAAAGTACATGAATCAGGACAAAAGGGAGGCTAATGGGTGAAGGTATAGAAGTGGATTGTGCCAAGGCACGTATGGGAATGTGGGGCTAAGACCGGTAGTCGCAGTGACACTTACCAAAACAAATCTACAAGACTAGCACAAACCAACACCGACTAGAGAAATCATTTTAAACTTTTACAACACAAGAGTGATATCGAAATTGCTCTCTAAATATGCATTAGACTCTAGTATATTCCCTTTCATTATCCCTTGAATAATTCAATGAAGCAACATATTTTTTTTCCTTTTTTTTTCTTCTTTTTCTTTTCTTTTCTTTTCTTTTTCTTTTTCATCAAATCTTTTGCTTCACAACATTTCTTAACGAAGGGAATAAATGACACAATTGTCAACATACTTGCTACACCCTTTTGACATTCTTTTTTTTTCAAAAGTCCCGACCCAACCATAGTAGACAAGAAGATAAGAGAAAACATGCAATTGCGACTGTCCCGATAAGGTAGGCAATTCTAGGAATGTAGCTATTATATGGCTTGTTAAACAGGCTACAAAAGGCTCAAATTGGCTAAACATAAAGAACTCAATAATAAGGGTATAAAATCAAGTCTTTTTGGCTATGTGAGGCTTATTTGAACAAAAAGATCCGCCTTTCCTCATGCACTTATCAAACGAACGCGTATAGTATCAAGAAACGAATGTCACACTTATGCGATTTGATGTTATGTATTCTAAAAGGAGTACCACACTCAAGCCTAAAGACAATGAGACCAGTTTATTGATGTTCCTGGCCTAGGAAGCTCTAAAGACCTCAGAATTTTAAGTGGTTTACCAACAAAAATTGGTCAAATCTAATTAGCATAAGGTATGTCAAAAACGGTCAAGACTCGTCCTATGAGCTTTGTTTTCAAAAATAGTAAGTCAAAACAATGTACATGGACAACTTATTTGGGATTCAAATGCAAAAACAATGCAAATTATCATCATCGTTATTCAACTTCACCAAGACTCGACCTAATAAAATAAAAAATATATTTTTGAATTTTGTAAATTTTTGAATTTTTATGATTTTTTTTTTCTTTCACACAACAGAAATAAACACACAACATAAATAAAGACTCTCCCCCAAACCTAAATGTCACAGTGTCCTCAGTGTGACGCTAACAGCATAACAATCACACAATAATCAACAACAGCAACCTAAGGGACACAACTAACAAAGGGAAAGGGGAAATAACTAAAAGAAAATACAATAAAAGAAAGTACAAGGATCGATAATACCAGCTTTTATAGATATAGCCTCCCTCAAACCAGCTGCAGAAAATGGGCGTAGTGACCAGCTGTCACTACTGCTCATCATCACCATCATCATCATCACCATCACCATCACCCCTCTGAGCAGCACCAGAAGAAGAGGCCCGAGATGGCTCACCAAAACCACCAACCGGAGCATCCGGTCGGATATGAGTGTACCACTGACGACCCAGGCAACCATAATCGTGACTAAACTCTTGGAAAAACTGCTGACGAGTCACCCCATAATTATCAAACACACCACTCTCGTCACCCGGACCTCAGTAGTAGCTCGGCGGAGTCCAACCAGCAGTGGCATTAAGATCAGTCCGCATAAGGTTCTCCCAAAGTCCCCTCATCACCAAGTCATTGTTCATTCCTTGGTGAATCCTAATCTCCTTCTCCAAAGCCGGATCACAGGAATAAGCAGGTGGAGGGTAGGGGTACAGAGTCGGTGCGGGTGCAAAGTGGGGAGTCGGGGTGGTGGTGGCCTGAGCAGAAGTAGAAGGAGTGACCCGCCGACGAGGTCGGCGGGTCTCAGTCAAAGCAAAAACAAGCTCAGGTGGAACCAAAAAAGAGCGAGGGGGGAGGGGTAGGTCCAGTCTCAGGATCATGCGTAGGCAACCGCTCCGTAGAAGGGAGACGGTTATCCCTGTCGGGAAGAGCTATCCACTGGGACCCTCGCACGCGCCACTTAAATCTAGTGTTACCTAACGCATTAATCCAGCAAAGTGTGTGGCGCAAGTACTCCTCGTCTACTCTAGGGGCATGAATTGGGGTCATTAGTGTGTATCTACGGTCTCCCCCAAACCCACTAAGTCGCCTAGCCAACCTAGTGACTAAGGCACCACAATCTAAGGAGTGTTGGGTAGGGGAATTGACTCTCCAGAAAGCATAGCACACCAAACCGACCGGGTGGAAATAAAAATCATTCTCATGCTGAGGGTTGAGGGAAGATGCACGTAATAAAACCTCATCATAATTTAACTTACTGAGGTTCTTCCTAGCAACCAAAAGGAGGCTAAAGAAAGGCAAAAACAACCTTAAACAAGGATGTTGCACATCATTGACCGCCATAGCATTAACACGCGCCTCAAGAAGACCAGTAAAGAGAGCAAAATAATCAACGGCTTGAAAGCCGGAAGGAATAGCAACAAAAGCATCATCGTCACCAAGAGAAATACTCAAATGATTAGCTAATTCAGCATACGACAACACAAAATCTCTATTGAGCAATCGAAAAGACACACGTTTATTTGTCTCGTCCCAATCATAGGAACTGAAAAATTCAAGGGTCAGTGGTCGATACGAAAGTTCATTGAGGGAATATAGTCCACCAAACCCGATTCGGTCAAACATATCAAATATAGCATTACCAAAACCGAGGGCACGGAGAACGATAGGGCACACACAACGAGTAGGGTCCATAGGACGACCCATAAGCATAGCAAAGCGATCATGTTGTTCCTGTGTGCTGAAGACGATCATCCAAGGGTAAGTGGGATTACTAGGAATCGATTCTATTTCGGGTTCTCGAACGAGACGGGGTTCTCTACGACGCTTGCTGACGAGCTTATTTTACGGTGTCGTTAAATCCGCAAATTAGCTAAATCAAATAACAATTTATAAAGCCAAATCTAGACTCAAACCAACCTAAGTAAAGGGTAGTAAGGGTAAGACAAGGATTGAACCCAAGGGAAGGCGATGAATGCTAAAAATCTAATCTAGACTCTTGCTAAAAACCGATTAAACAAATTAATTAATCTAACCACAAATTAAAACACTAATTGAAACAAAGACTTGAATTACTTACAAACTATGATATTCACAATGGTAACATGTAGATAACAAATAGGAAGAGAGTTTTTCATGAGAAAAGATTATCAAGCCTAAAAATTACTAACAACAACTAAATACTCAAAGATTCAAATATGGAGAAATAACTTAGTGCAATTATCCCAAGTTCCCCCACAATTAACAAAGTAAAGACCCTTCTTTCCTTCCTTTCTCTAATTATCTATTACAAACTTCTAAAAACTAGCCACCAATGAATTAAACCATCCATAAATGACTCAATACAACTAAACCCATACTTATTAAAACATAAGCATAAATAAAGATGCAAGCTTTAAGCACAAAACCAAAGAAGCATGCTAGAATCATGTAATAAAACATTAAACCATGTCCTAAATACACAATAATCCAAATTCCACTCAAAAGATTCCAACTTTTAAACCAAAGTTACAATCTTTCAAAGTTGCTTCAACAAATACCAAGACAAATCAACCAAATTCATCAAGACAAAGCAATTTAATCAAACAAACAATTACTAAGATGGTTAGTCTTAACAACAATTCATTCAACAATGAAATTCAAACATAGGAAAATGGAATTAAATAGAGAAGGAAGGATTAAAAGGTCTTACAATGCTAAAAGGGAAGAACTTGTTCAAATTACACTAAGCAAAAGAAGATTAGCTACCCATAGTCTTCATATTACAACCAATTTCTAAGCAAAAACCCATTACAAGAGCCAAAGTTTTAAGAACAAAAAGAGAGAATTCTAAGGAAAATATGATGTTGTATGTTGAATGCTTGATGCCCTTCTCTCTCTTCAGAATTCTTCTTTTATACCCTTGGTCCGCAAACCTAGGGGCCTTCAAAGGTGGGCTTCCAAAAGACAAGACGAGAAAAGGAAGAAAACCCGTGCTGAGAGATGACGCAGGCTGCGTCCTACGACGCAGGCTGCGTCGTGCTGACGCATGCTGCGTCGAGCACTGCCAAATTTTTGCCTTGTTTTCCTTCTTGACTTTCGTTGACCCAAGGATATTAGACCCCGCCTTGACTTCCATTGACCCATAGGGCTTGGTCTTCATACCTTGATGATTCATTGCTAGCCCACTCCAATTTCCGGGTTTTATGGGTCTCGGGTTTTCGGGTTTGACTTTCATTGACTTTCGGGATTTGACTCTCAAAATTGACTTAAAATACTAAATATTAACATTATTACAAAAACTAAAATTATCATAAAACATACCTAATGACCCGTAAAAAGTAAAACGAAAGACTCTAAAAATTGCTACTAGACACGACAATATTTGACGTTGTCAAACACCCCCACACTTGGACTTTTACTCGTCCCGAGTAAAACTCGAGATTAGCACAAATGACACGAGCCCAACAAAGTGTGTGTGGAGGTATTGACCTCTCTTCCCTCACTACACCCTTCTTATACTCCCTCTTAAACAATCCACCAATGACAAAAACAAAACAAAAAGACTCAATTCTTGTGACACTCTTCTCTCACTCCCCCTCCTTATATCATCCCTCAAGACTAAAGACACGACATGCCACCTACTCCGACTCAAATCAACTCCTCCCTACTTATAGTTCCCAATAAAGTAGTATGACCATCTTTGCCTTATCCCAAGGCATAGCGAGATGGTCTTTCTCAACAACCTTCACACAAATCCACTCCTTATATCACCCCCTTATTACTCCACTAATGCAAATCATGGTTACTTGGTTGGCCCCAAACTTCACAATTTGCACAACCAAGCACCACCAAAATAAATCCACCAATTTGAAACAAAGTTTTGTGACTCAAAAATAAAAATAAAAGGGGTCCTAAGCTAGCCTCCTTCCAATTTTCCTCCTTATCACTCCCTTCTTATTCCTCCAAAATCCTCATCATAGGAAGAATTATGCTCAATTTTTTTTTTTTTTCATTTTTCCATTTTTCATTTTTTTTCTTGAAAATCCCTCATTTTGCCTAAGGTGCCCTTTCGGGTTTTCACCTTAGCTTTTCCTTTCCTCTCATTGGTGGCTCGCAACTCGATTCTTCATTTTGCCCGGAATGCCCTTTCGGGTTTTCATTCCGTCCTCGGCCACCTTCCCAATCTTGCCTAGGTGCCCACCCTTGTGGGTTTTCACCTAGCCGGGATTTTCAATTTTTTTCTTTTCTTTTTCTCTTTTTTTTTTTTTTTTTTTTCTTTTTTTTCAAAATAAAGATAAATAAAAAAATTTTTTTACAATGCATCAAAAAACAAACTAACTATGTACAATCTTCTCCCCCACACTTAGAATACACAATGTCCTCATTGTGGAGGAGAAGAAAAAAATGTTACCTCATCAATTATCGAAATGAGAAGATTCCGAGGCACCTCCTCGGTTTCTCCTCCTTTCCCTTGCTTCTCTAATCCGCCTTCTTCGCTCCATGCCTTCATCAAGGGTTGCTTGGGTGTATGGAGTTGGGTAATCCGGGTTTTGTTGCATGGACATCCCAAAGAGAGAGCTAGCTAAGCCATAGACGTCCTCATGTGCCACCGCATCCTCATAGGAGTCTTGAAGATAGGTGTGGTGGCTCTCATTTTGAACGTTAAAGTGGCTCGTAGCTTGCTCCCTCCAAGCATTTTGGGTGGCCCACATTTCATTTTGTTCCCGCCATCTTTTATCTTGTTGCTCTCTCCATAGGCGGGCTTCCTCTTGCCCGTCTAGCATCCTCCTCCATTCCTCACTTTTAGCCCTCTCGGCCTCCGCTCTCAATCTCTCCCTCTCCTCCACAACATTGTGCCAATCATCCAAAGTCTCAAGCCTACCTCCTTGAAGTTGTTGCCAAGTGTTTGAGGCATCCACCCTCCCACTAATGTGCGCCAAGACGTCATTGGCGCTAGCAAAATAGTTAGCCATTTGTTGTTGCCATGGCTCCACGGGTGTGCTAGAACGACCCTCCGCATCAAACATGGGGGTGTCGGTATCATGGTGGCTTTGGAATGGTGATTGGAAATGAAATGGTGGTTGTTGTTGTTGTTGTTGTTGTTGTTGTTGTTGTTGTTGTTGTTGTTGTTGTTGTTCAAAATTGGTGGTTTGGGAAGGTCCTTGCTCAATTGCAAGGATCTCACTCTCCTCTCTCAAATGCTCACTTCCCTCACCACCCTCTCTCCTTACCCTCCTTTGCCTCAAAGGCACTTCTTCTACCTCCTCCTCTTCCGCACTACTTACCCCCAAACTTTCCTCCCTAGGACAAATAAAATCCCATGCCGCGGGTCCCCTAGGTAAAGGATTGTTTTGAGGTCTAGGCAACTTCATGTAGCTTAGCCCGTCACTTCCCAACCAAAACCCTTTCAAGGGTTGCTCTTTGCTAGTCTTAAACATATGCACTTCCTCTAGCCCAAGACGGTTGTACCTCGTCAACCCCCTACAAATGTTCACCGCTTGATCATTACCAATGCCCCCCTCATAATGCCTTACCAAGAAAGAAATCACCCCCCCACAATGGATGCTTGCCCTTGCCGATTTTTGCCTATGCTTGATGCAAGCTCTCAAAAACAAATCGGCCCAATCCGGGATCCCTACCCCCTCCGGAAGCATAGTCCACAAACAAAGCCGGATCTTCTCCGGCACTTTGGTGGGTTCTCCCGCGGAGTTGAAAATGGTGGTAAGGAACCTAGTAATTAGGCGGAGTACGGGGTGGGTGATGGCTGACAGTTTGGCATCCTTAGACGGGCCATGGTCATCGGCAATGTTACCCCACATCATATGCATTTTGCCCCTTGGGCACCTAATGTCTACGGGTTGCTTGGTGATTTTTAGGATTTGACGGATTTCGGAAGTTGGGGCTTCATGCCAAGTTTGGTTCAATCGGAATCGGTAGGCTTTCTCCTCACCTTCGGGCACATCCAACTCCGACAAGGTTGCTAGAAACTCGTATGCGAAACTCCTATAGGTGTAATCCCAGGAGTTTGGCTCGAGATAAGCCTCTAGCCCTACTTTAGCTAGCATGTCCCTTGTCAAGTTGAACATGCCTAAGGCATGGAGGGTGGTTGGGCAAAAGAACTTAGTGGCTACAAGAGGGTGGGTGGATATTTGATCCCAAATTTTCTTATACTGAGCTTGCATCCTCTCATAGCCCATGAACACCGCTTCAACCTCGGTTTCGGGCTCACTCACCGCGGCCCTCTTATTTTTCCCTTTGCCAAACAACTTAGAGATCTTTGGTGCCATTTCTGCAAAATGTAACAAACAACACACTACAACAATAACAAGCAATCACTCGAAAGGTTTTTCACTCAAGCAATTCAACAAACACTTGGTGTGCAACAATTTCTACACCTCAAAAAGCTAGTGTTTGTTGAATTTATTTACCTTACTTAGAAAACTTTATCCAATCCTAACTACACAATCAAGCAAGGGGAAAGGGGAACTCAACCTAAGACTAAAGCTAGCCTAATTCGAGCAAAAAATTGAAGATTGACGAAAAAGTCGAGTATGAAGTTATACCTTTGCTTTTCCACAAGATTCAAGTTCCTTGATGATTAGAAATAGGTAGGAATTCGACAATTAGCCTTAAAACCCCAGCAAAAGACCCGAAAAAACGAATTTTAGGGAAACAATCTAGGTTTTTTTAAGACGGATTTTATGAGATTTAGGGTGAGTGAGATTGATTTTGGGGTTATTGAGTGTAGAATAATGATTAGGGAGAAGAATGGGATTGATTTTGATGAAAGTTGTGGAAGATTTGAGTGAGAAAGATGGATTTTTGAGGGATTGTGGTGGTTTTGGGTGTCTTTTTCGTGAAAACTGAAAGAGGAAGATGGGGTTTTGTGTTTGTGAAGAACACGGGCAAAGATAAGAAAATAAACTGAAGACTGCATTCGACGCAGGCTGCGTCCTACGACGGAGGCTGCGTCCTACGACGCAGGCTGCGTCCTACGACGCAGACTGCGTCCTGCACTGCCGGTCCTTCCTAGCTTTTGCACTTAGCAAAATTTTTGCTAAGTGCTCCAAACACCCCCATACTTGCAATTTCACTCCAATGGCCCATATTAACCTCCAATATCCAAATTCTATCTATTCCCGAACTTTTTATCCGTGGCACGCATCCCTAGGCGGCCAAAAACTCGCAAAACTTCACAAAACCCTTAGTAACTTCAAAAAATTTTGTTTGATGCAATGTCTAACTAGCTTAAAACAACTTAAATGCTAAGATTTTTCAAAGAAACTTCAAAGAAATATTCACAAGGATAGAGTATGTACATGTTTTGCCGTTTATTTAGAGTCGATGGCTCGACTTAGCTATTTCAAGCTTTTCAACTTTGATAAATGGGGTCTTCAAGCAAGACCTCTTCTTCCCCCTCCCGGGTACATCCTTGGAAGTAGTGCTTGAGACGGTGGCCATTCACTTTGAGGAGCTTTCCATCCCCGGGCCCCTCCACTTCAATAGCTCCATGTGTAAACACTTTCTTGACGGTGTAAGGTCCAAACCATCTTGACCTCAACTTGCCCGGAAAGAGCTTAAACAGGTTTTGGAACACAAGAACTTTATCACCTTGTTGCAAAAATGGGTCCCCCTATCACTAATGATAGCCCTTGGAAAGCCAAACCGAGAGAATATGTTCTCTTGAATGAAAATGGCTACTACCTTGGCATCATCGGTGCGGGTAGGAATGGCTTCAACCCATTTTGACACATAGTCTACCGCCAAGAGGATGTACAAATAACCACCGGAATTTGGAAAAGGGCCCATAAAATCAATTCCCCACACATCAAAGATCTCACAATATAGAAGAGGTTGTTGTGGCATCTCATTTCTCTTTGTCAAATTCCCCACCCTTTGACATCGGTCACAAGTCTTTACAAATTTGTGGGCATCTTTAAAAAGGCTTGGCCAAAAGAAACCGCATTCAAGCACTTTTCTAGCGGTTCTTTGTGGCCCAAAATGTCCTCCACAAGCATAGTCATGACAATGATGTAAGATGGAAGGAATTTCACTCTCGGGCACACATCTTCTCACAAGTTGATCTTGGCAAAATTTCCACAAGTAAGGATCATCCCAAGTATAGTACTTGGCATCGGACTTGACTTTGCTCTTTTGATGAGAAGAGAAATGGCTTGGAAGCCGCTTTGTCACTAAATAGTTGACCATGGTGGCATACCATGGCTCTTCCACTTGTATAGCATAAAGTGACTCATGAGGGAGACCTCCTTCAACCTCCTTAAGAGGGCATGATGGTCTTCCTTCATGGTTTAGCCGGCTCAAATGATCCGCCACCACATTCTTCACCCCTTTCTTGTCTTTTATTTCCACATCAAACTCACTTAGAAGGAGAACCCATCTCAACAATCTTGGCTTGGCATCCTTCTTTGGCACAAGGTATCTAATGGCGGCATGATCGGTGTAGATGATCACCTTTGTGCCCAAGAGATAAGATCGGAATTTTTCTAGAGCATAAATCACACCATGGAATTCCTTCTCCGTCGTGGAATAGTTCTTTTGAGCATCATTCAAGAGGGTAGAAGCATATTGGATCACATGGGGTCCCTTGTCACTCTTTTGACCCAAAACCACTCCCAATGCATAGTCACTTGCATCGGTCATGATTTCAAATGGAAGATCCCATCGTGGTGCTTGAATAATTGGTGCGGTGACCAATCTCTCCTTCAAGTCATTGAATGCTTTCCTACATTTGTCATCAAAAACAAATTCCGCTTCTTTGTGCAAAAGCTTGCATAAAGGGTTAGCAATCTTGGAAAAATCCTTAATAAATCTCCGGTAGAAACCGGCATGTCCTAGAAAAGACCTAATGTCTCGGGTGTTAGAGGGATAAGGTAAGGTTTTGATAATGTCAACCTTAGCCTTATCCACCTCAACCCCCCTTTCCGACACTACATGTCCCAAAACGATGCCACTAGTCACCATGAAATGACATTTTTCGGAGTTTAAAATGAGATGGGACTCTTGGCATCGCTCTAAGACAAGAGCAAGGTGTTTTAGACATGCATCATAGGAGTCCCCATGGACGGTGAAATCGTCCATGAATACTTCTATGATTCGTTCTACATAGTCGGAGAAAATACTCAACATGCACCGTTGAAAAGTTCCCGGTGCATTACACAAACCAAAGGGCATACGACGATAAGCAAATGTACCAAATGGGCATGTGAATGTGGTCTTGACTTGGTCCTTGGGTGCGATTGGGATTTGAAAATACCCCGAGTACCCGTCAAGGAAACAATAGAAAGCTTTTCCCGCTAGTCTTTCTAACATTTGATCAATAAATGGTAGCGGGAAATGGTCTTTTAATGTAACCGCATTCAAGCGGCGGTAGTCAATACACACTCTCCAACCGGTTTGTGGTCGGGTGGAGACCAAGTCTCCTTGTGCATTCTTGACTACCGTCACTCCTCCCTTTTTGGGTACGACTTGAGTTGGGCTAACCCAACGAGAGTCGGAAATAGGGAAAATGATACCCATTTGCAATAGCTTAATTACCTCTTCTTGCACTACCTCCGCCATGGGTGGATTGAGCCTCCTTTGGGGTTGTCGGACCGGTTTGGCATCCACTTCAAGCCGTATCTTGTGCATGCAAGTCACCGGGCTTATCCCTTTTAGGTCCGCTATGCTCCACCCAAATGTTTCCTTATGCTTTTCAAGTAGTGATACCAATTTGCCTTCTTGGTCCTCGGTGAGTGTGCTTGAAATGATAAGTGGTAGGGTGTTCTTGTCCCCTAGAAAGATGTACTTTAAATGGCTTGGGAGGGTCTTCAACTCGACCTTAGGAGGTTGGATAATGGAAGGGAGGGGCTTGTGGAGTGGGATACTCAAGGCAAATAACTCGGACAACCTAGCCAGTGCAGGACGCAGGCTGCGTCGTGTGACGCAGGCTGCGTCGTGTGACGCAGGCTGCGTCGAGCACTGCCTTGCCCTGTTTTCAGCATCTCTATGACGTTGAGCTCCTCATATGTTTCTATGGGCTCTTCCCTCTCCAAGTCTTCAAGACATTCCTGCACATCAAAAGCCAACAACAAGCGCAAACCTTCCTCTTCCATGGGGTTAGTTAAAGCTACCTCGAGTGGGTCTCTATCACAAAGTTTATACATTTGATTCACTAATGGCTCAAAGATATCCAAGAAGAAACAAGATTGATGGTCACTCGGGTGCCTCATGGAGTCATATATATTGTAAGTTAACCTTTTTCCTTCAAATTCCATAGTCAAGCACCCGTTTGAAACATCGATCTTGGTATTTGAAGTTTTCATAAACGGCCTACCAAGAAGGAGAGGGGTGGCACTAGAGCTAGATTCCATATCTAAGACGTAGAAATCCGCCGGAAAGACAAGATTATCGACTTCCACTAGTACATCCTCTACCATGCCCTTGGGGTAAACACTAGACCTATCGGCAAGTTGAATGACTACCCCGGTTTTAGACAACGGTCCTAAACCTAGGGTCTCATAGATAGATAGAGGCATGACATTTATAGAAGCCCCAAGGTCTAGCATGGCACGTTTAAAACTTTTCCCCCCAATAGTGCAAGGAATAGTGAACATGCCCGGGTCTCCACATTTCTTGGGTAAATTTTGTTTGAAAATGGCCGACACATGTTCACTCACCCTAACCTTATGGGTTCCCTTCTTTGGATTTCTCCTAGGTGTACAAAGTTCTTTCAAGAACTTTGCATACCTAGGGACACTATTCAACAAGTTAAGAAGCGGGATGTTTACCTCACATTTCCGGAAAGTCTCATATAAGTCATTCTCCTTGGTATATTTCCTTGTGCTTATCAAAGCACTAGGAAATGGGACTTCCGGTATGTACTCCTCCACTTCATCATCTTCAATAGTGTCCTTGATCTTCCTTGAATTGTCTCCCTTTGGGTCCATGCTTGTGGATGCCCCTTTTTCATTTCTCAATATCTCTTCTTGACTAACCACCAATTCTCCTTGGTCTTCAATCTCAATGGTTTCCATCTCAATATTCTTCATCGTTTCCTTTCCTTTGCCAAGGGGGTTTACTTCCAACTCTTTGCCTCCCCTCAATGTCATGGCACTAGCATTTTCCCTTGGTGGGGGAATGGTTTAAGATGGGAATCTTGTGGAGCTTGAGGCTTGGGATTTTGACAAATTTGAGGCCATTTGGGATAGTTGGGTTTCCAAGTTGTTCACCCTAAGGTTGTTAGCCTCCCTATCCTTCCTTGCTTCCTCTCTATCCCTCCTTGCCTCCTCCCTATCATTCTCTTGATTGGCAAGAAGTGTTTGCAAGATGTCACTCAAGTTCCCTTGAGAAGAAGAATTCCCTTGATTCGGATTTTGGTTTGGTTGTCTTTGGGATTGAGAATTACTTGGAAAGTTTGAGTTGTTGGGTCTTGGGTTGTTGTTGAAATTTCTTTGGGGATTTTGGTTGAAATTGGTGTTTCGGTTTTGGGTTGGATTTTGGGCTCTCAAGTGATTGAATTGACCATTTTCAAAACTCTTTGACTTGTCTCCTCCCCACCCCAAAAGATCACGATTTCCCACTTGGTTATACATTCCTCCACCACTTGGGTTTCTAGCATTGTAGTTCCCATACCCCATGGCATTGACACTCTCCATGGTGGCTCCTTGCTCAATCATGATGTAACAAGTATTTGTAGCATGGTCACCTCCACAATAAGAACATTCAAGCGGTTCGGGGTGTTGAGAAAATGAATTACCTTTGTTGACAACCAAGTTGGATACCAAGCTTTTAAGTTCACCCATCTCTTGCATGAGTTTGTGATTTTGAGAGGCATGAGAATCTTCCATGGAAGAAACATTTCTAGAGCTTCCTCCCCTTTCATTCTTCCTCCCGTAGCTTCTTGTGTTCATAGCCAACTTCTCAATAATGTTGTTGGCCTCGGCCACATTAAGTGTATCAATACCACCTCCGGTGGCGGCTATAATCATCCGTTGGTCGTTTTGGCATAATCCTTCATTGAAGGCCGTCAATAGATCATCCCCCGACATTCCATGATACGGGCACCTTGCCACGAGGCTTTTGAATCGCTCCCAATAGTCATAGAGAGTTTCCCCAATGTCTTGCTCAATGGTAGTGATGAGCTTCTTTGAATGGTTATGCCTTGAATCCGGGTAGTATTTCTCAAGAAATTTCTTCTTCAAACCCACCCAAGTATTGACGGAATGCGCCGAAAGACAAAATAACCATTCCTTAGCGGCATCTTGTAGAGAGAATGGAAATGCCCTAAGTTTAAATTGGTCTTCGGTCACTCCTTGAGGGATGGCCCCTTGGCATATCATGTGAAATTCGGCCAAGTGCCTATTGGGATCATTCCCCACCATTCCATGAAATCTTGGCAAATTATGAACAAAGAACCCCTTTAGCTCGAAATTTACATCCCCCATGGGAGGGTATGCGATACACAACGGTTGCTCTTCATAGTTTCTTGCCCGGATTTCACCAATAGTTCTATTATCTTCCATTTCGGGTGGGTAGATGATGTTCAAAGGTGGTGGTCTCCTAGGAGGTGACTCAAACACTTGTTCTTGTGGTTCTTGTGGTTCTTGAAAAATATTGTTCCCAAACTCTTCTTCACTAGGCTCCCTCCCAAAGGGTCTCCTATAGAGGGGGTTCGAAAACAACCAATTGGAAATGCTACTTGAGGACGGGTCAATGTCTTGGTCACCAAATCCTTCTTGTGACCTAGGCATAAACTTTTAAAAACAACTCCACAACACAATTAGTAACTTCAAACCCAAGTAACCTACAAACAATACAAAAAGAAATATTTGAAAAACAATCTAAACAAAATATGACACTAACAAGAGTTCAATTTGATATTTAGCTATATTGCCTTCCCCGGCAACGGCGCCAAATTTGACGAGCTTATTTTACGGGGTCGTTAATTCCACAAATTAGCTATGCCAAATAACAATTTATAAAACCAAATCTAGACTCAAACCAACCTAAGTAAAGGGTAGTAAGGGTAAGACAAGGATCGAACCCAAGGGAAGGCGATGAATGCTAAAAATCTAATCTAGACTCTTGCTAAAAACCGATTAAACAAATTAATTAATCTAACCACAAATTAAAACACTAATTGAAACAAAGACTTGAATTACTTACAAACTATGATATTCACAATGGTAACATGTAGATAACAAATAGGAAGAGAGTTTTTCATGAGAAAAGATTATCAAGCCTAAAAATCACCAACACTAACTAAATACTCAAAGATTCAAATAAGGAGAAGTAACTTAGTGCAATTATCCCAAGTTCCCCCACAATTAACAAAGTAAAGATCCCTCCTTTCCTCCCTTCTCTAATTATCTATTTCAAACTTCTAAGAATTAGCCACCATGAATTAAACCATCCATAAATGACCCAATACAACTAAACCCATACTTATTAAAACATAAGCATAAATAAAGATGCAAGCTTTAAGCACAAACCAAAGAAGCATGCTAGAATCATGTAATAAAACATTAAACCATGTCCTAAATACACAATAATCCAAATTCCACTCAAAAGATTCCAACTTTTAAACCAAAGTTACAATCTTTCAAGTTGCTTCAACAAATACCAAGACAAATCAACCAAATTCATCAAGACAAAGCAATTTAATCAAACAAACAATTACTAAGATGGTTAGCCTTAACAACAATTTATTCAACAATGAAATTCAAACATAGGAAAATGGAATTAAATAGAGAAGGAAGGATTAAAAGGCCTTACAATGCTAAAAGGGAAGAACTTGTTCAAATTACACTAAGCAAAAGAAGATTAGCTACCCATAGTCTTCATAATACAACCAATTTCTAAATAATAACCAATTACAAGAGCCAAACTTGAAGAACAAAGTAGAGAAAATGCTAAGGAAAATATAATGTTGTATGTTGAATGCTTGATGCCCTTCTCTCTCTTCAGAATTCTTCTTTTATACCCTTGGTCCGCAAACCTAGGGGCCTTCAAAGGTGGGCTTCCAAAAGACAAGACGAGAAAGCGAATAAAACCCGTGCTGAGAGATTACACAGGCTGCGTCCTACAACGCAGGCTGCGTCGAGCTGACGCAGGCTGCGTCCTACGACGCAGGCTGCGTCGAGCACTGCCGGATTTTTGCCTTGTTTTCCTTCTTGACTTTCGTTGACCCAAGGATATTAGACCCCGCCTTGACTTCCATTGACCCATTGGGCTTGGTCTTCATACCTTGATGATTCATTGCTAGCCCACTCCAATTTTCGGGTTTTTGGGTCTCGGGTTTTCGGGTTTGACTTTCATTGACTTTCGGGATTTGACTCTCAAAATTGACTTAAAATACTAAATATTAACATTATTACAAAAACTAAAATTCACATAAAACATAGCTAATGACCCATAAAAATTAAAACGAAAGACACTAAAAATTGCTTCTAGACACGACAATATTTGACGTTGTCACACTACTACAAATACAGGCAATAACAACGCCCCATCAACAACGCATACTCATGAAAATAAAGAAAAACCGTTGTGGAATGGATAATTATTTTTCCGCGGAATTTTATTAAACCTAATAACAACGGTGTTAGTTTTTCGAACGTTGTTATTAGTTTTAACAACGGCGTGAACTAAAATAACCGTTGTAAATAAATTTACTAATAACAACAGTTTATTCTATATCCGTTGTTATTAATTTAGCGCGAAATAATGAAAATTAATAACAACGGGTATGAAAAACCCGTTGTTATAATGTGTTATTAATTTGGCGCATTATTTGGCTTAAATTAATAACAACGGATATGATTTTGTTGGACGTTGTTGTTAGTTGTAACAACGGATTTAACTTTGTTAACCATTGTAAATAGGTAATCTAATAACAACGGTGAATATGAATATTAACCGTTGTCAATACTTTTAATAAAGATGAAAAAAACACAGAACACTAATAATACTGTACTGCAACACAAAAACACAAACACAAAGCGATTATACTGCATCACAAAACCACAAACACTAATAATTTATTGATTTCCTGATCGTCTCTTTGTCATCATCTCCGTCTGCTATTTCTTATTAATCAGGTATTCTAATAATTTTTCTTTATTGATTTCCTGAATTTCGTTTATTTGTGAATTAGTTGCCTTATACATTGCATTTTCTGAATTAGTTGGCTTATTATTGAATTAGTTTTAATTAGTTGGATTTTCTGAATTACTTGGCTTACTATATATACTACGAATGTAGATAAATGACTCGAACTTGGATGAATGCTGCGAATATGAGTGACCCAAACTATAAGGATGGTTTAGCTGAATTTTATGAAGTCGTTGCGAACAATTTGAATGGTTCTTCTAGTATTCCATGCCCTTGTGAAAGATGTGGTAATATTAGGTATATGGCTATTCCGGACGTTAAAATTCACCTAGAAAAGTATAGTTTTAGTCGATCCTATACCCGTTGGATTTTTCATGGGGAATCATTAGAGGAAGATAATAATTTTGAAGAAGATGATCTTGAGGTATACGAAAGGATAACTGATGATCCCGAGTTTGCCGAGTATGTTGAGTTGGAAGCAGACGAGTTGAATGTTGGGTCTACAGATAATGAAGAAAAAGATGATGAATCAAATGCTTTTGAAGATGAAAACATTAATTTGGATGACCTTGACAACATGTATAAGAAGTTGTGTGAGTCTGAAGCGCCTCTATACCCTGGTTGTAAGTACACAAAGATGTCGGCTGTGGTGAAGTTGTATAATATCAAGGGGGCAAATGGGGTTAGTGACACATGTTTCACTAGTTTATTAGCCTTGATAAACGACATGCTTCCAGATGGTAATGTTCTTCCCGTTAAGACATATGAGGCTAAAAAACTAATTAGAGGGGTGGGTATGAAATATGAGAAAATACATGCATGTCCAAATGATTGCGTTTTGTATCGAAAATTATATCAAAACTTAACCAATTGTCCGGTTTGTTTTGAGTGGCGTTATAAGGATAAGGAAGGGATCCCGGCTAAGGTGTTATGGTATTTTCCAGTGATACCAAGATTCATAAGGATGTTTGCGAATAGCAATGATTCAAAAATGTTAACTTGGCATGAAACTGGAAGAATAAATGATGGGAAGCTAAGACACCCGGCAGATGGTATGCAATGGAAATCGTTCGACGCTAAGTATCCCGATTTCGGCATTGAACCTAGAAACTTACGTCTAGCGCTGTCCACTGATGGAATGAACCCACATGGAAACATGAGTACCCAACATAGTACTTGGCCAGTAGTGTTGGCAATATACAACTTACCTCCATATGTGTGCATGAAAAGAAAGTACTTGATGTTGTCGTTGTTAATTTCCGGCCCTAAACAACCTGGAAATAATATAGATGTCTATTTGGAACCTCTTTTAGATGATTTGCGAATTTTGTGGGATAGTGGGATAGAAGTATTTGATGCATATAGGAATGAAACTTTCAATTTGAGAGCGATGTTATTGTGTACAATAACCGACTATCCGGCTTATGGCGACCTTTCTGGGCATACGGTGCATGGGAAAGAGGCATGTCCATTGTGTGGGGAGGATATCGAGTCTGAATACTTGAAGTGTTCTCATAAGTATGTGTATTTGGGAAATAGGAGGGGCTTGGATCCTGACCATTGTTATCGCAAGCAGCAGAAAGCATTTAATGGACGTCAAGAACATCGTCAACCTCCTAGAATTTTGAGTGGGCATGAAGTTTATCAGAAAGTAAAGCATATAGAGATAAAATATGGGAAGAAGAACGGCTCTAAATTGTCTACTCGTGGGTATAAGAAAAGATCCATATTTTTTGATAAACTTCCATAAAATGGGATTTACGTTGGTCAATTTGGATAAGGTTGGCAATAATAAGGATGATCCTTTCATAATGGCATCCCAAGCTAAACAAGTGTTCTATATCACCGATCCTATGGATAAGAAGTGGTCTGTTGTACTATCTATAAGGAGTAGACGGGGTGCACCCGATAATGGTGGGGATAATGATCAGGATGTCGTGTTTGAGGGAATGGATCACTCTTCCACTGTATCTTATTTCGACAATGTTGACACTGATCATGATAACATTGAAAGCATCTATATGCGTGATGATCATGGTGAAGGTATTTGGGTTAACGAAGAAACTATGTCGGGCAAGAAACGTCCCCGATCCTGAGGTGGTATTGTCTTTAGTTTTTGTTAGCTTTGGTCATTGTTGAAGATTCCCAAATTATTTAGCTTTTGGTCATTCATTATACAGTCTCCATGTTTTGGTTTCTGCTGATATTGCAATGTATAGTGCTTATGATATTGCTGTCTTTGTTGGTTTCTGCTGATTATTATTGCAGTGTATAGTACTTATGATATTGCTGTCTCTTATAATTATAATTAAAAAAAAAATAAAGGTAAGCAACAACAACAGTTGTTGTAAATATACCCGTTGTGGTTAGTAATAACAACGGTTATTAATCACAAACCGTTGTCATAGTTTTTACTAATTACAACGGGTATGATACTATAACCGTAGTCATTACTCTATCACAACGGTTTGTTTATGATAACCGTTGTCAATATTTGTAGATAGGAAACACACACTAATAATACGACTGTACTGCAACACAAAAACTCTATCACAAAGATCTATTAAAGGAAATGATCATTTTTCTGTCATCATCTCCCTTATTATTTGTGAATTTGTGAACTATTTCTTGAATTTGTGAATGTCATTTCCTGAATGTCGTTTATGTTTTTCACCAATTCAATGTCGTTTATTATTAGCAAATTTGTTAATGTCATTTCCTGAATGTCATTCAATTCTAATTTTGCTTTATCGATTGAATAGCTTTGAATTGAATTAGTTTAATTACTTCTAAACTTAAGTCAAAAAAACAAATTAACGTATCAACATTAATATTATTAAATAATAAGTTCAAACGGCGCCACACACAAATGGCGCCAAAACAACAACAACCAAACAACCAAACAACTACAACCAAACAACAACAACAAATTAAATTGAGTCCGGGTAAATCTCCCGGATAGCTGCCACCACTAGAGCATATGCATCAATCGGGTCAGCCTCGGCCAGAGCCAACCCTTCCCACTGCTCTACCTGGGTCACTTCAACGAGGTCGACCCCATTTGGCCAACAGTAACGGTCATGTTCGGAAGCCACCCATAGATATGGCCCAGGCTGGTGGTCCGTGCTCTCAATAAAATCTTTTCGCCCATGCCCGGCCTTGTCAAACATTCTTGCCAGTTTGAATGCGGACGCACGATGAGCATCCGACATCCCAAACTCGAAAACGAGTTCCCCTGTAAAGTGCCTGCGATATAATTTGGCCACATCTTCCTGATTAAATAGCCATTTCGAATAAGCGTATCACGGAGTTTTTTGTAACTTTTACACACAACGTAGCCACCCTCAATATGACAAGGCATTTCTTTCATGATGCAAGCATATGGTTTAGTAAAAGTTCCAGACATTTTGTATGGTTGATGTTAGTATTGAGGCTGGGAAATTTTGTATGGTTTAGCAAATATGTATATTGATTAGAGTTGGGAATTTTGTATGTGGTTGATAACCTGCTTGTATTGAGGCTGTATTTATAGAGAGTTATTTATTGGAGTTATTTATTCACATGCATGCATTGGTTCACATGAAGGCATTGATTCACATGCATGCATTGGTTCCCAAAACGACTATACATTCACATGCATGCAGTACGTTATTGATTGAGTAAATGTGTGAATATGCAGTCAATGCATTTACTGCAATGTGCAGTCAATGCATTTACTGCAATGTGCAGTAACCCTATCACAACGGTTGTGGTAACGAAAACCGTTGTGGTTAGTAATAACAACGGGTTTTTGTACCAATAACCGTTGTTATTGCGTAATAACAACGGGTTTTTGTACCAATAACCGTTGTTATTGCTCAATATTATTATTTTTAATTAAAAGATATTGCAGTCCAAACCCGTGAATAAACAACAGCAGAACCAGCATTGATTAAAGCATCCATTGAACATCATCAATGGCAGCATAACCCCTCTATAAATACAGCCTCAAAACCCCTCCTTTAAATATTCCATAACTACCCTAAAATTAATATCATCAATGGCAGCAGTTAACCTTCCCAACGATGAAACGACCCTTACAAAATTGATTGCAGATGAGGAGGAGGCTCTTGCCGTAGTTCCCGCTGATCATCACCCATTGATTAAAGGATCCATTGAACATCGAAGTGATTATTGGATTAAGAGGCGTGAAGCAGTCCGACTTGTCAACCAAGCGTCGTCATCATCATCGTCCTCTGGCTACCCACATCGGCCTTATACTCGCAGGTTGGATGCCGCAAGAGATATGTTGAGCTGTACCCGTCCTACCTTATCTCCACATGCAAGACGTGTACTTGCAGGCATTGAATCTGTTATTGCAAAATACGAGGTTAATGATCCGGAAGTCATCAGTATCATCAATATTGTTCCGGATTGTTGGTGGCAGTGTGAGAAAAGCTTTTTACACTTAACCTGAATTGTTCCGGATTATTTAACATCTTTATTTATTTGATGTCGGATGAATGTAATGTACTTTATTATAAAATCTAGGTTATTCCTAATGAAATCAATGAGAAAGAATGTTGTTTAAAGTGTTTGAATTGATGTTCAATATTTTGATGTATTATTAGAAGTATATAAACAAGGGTTTAGGGTTTAGGGTTTAGGGTTTAGGGTTTAGGGTTTAGGGTTTAGGGTTTAGGGTTATTTTGAAGTAACACACGTATACTAATAATGATACTTAATAATTAAACGTGATCCGACCCGAAAATGATACTTAATAATCATCACGCGGATAATAAATAATGATTTCTATCGAATTAAATAAAATAACCTGATACTAGCTAGCGAGCGAATTAATTTTGGGTCGGACAGTTTCAGGTTTGTGATGCAAAAACGGCCCGTTTATTAGCGTACTTGAATTGGATGAACGAAGTCGATCGACCCCAGGCCATATATATATATATATATATATATATATATATCATTATTATTTAATTTGGGAAACATTGACGTACGTGTATATATAATACTTAGCTTGCTTACTTGAATTGCATGTATGTGCATTGATGAATCTGTTATTATTGCAAATTGTAGTACGAGCGTCGTTAATTAGAGATCCGGAAGTCATCATCATTTAATTATTATATATATATATATATATCATCATCAATAAGTAGTACATATATATATACGAGGTAATTAATAATGACACGTGCCCCCGACCCTGCCCAAAAGCGATCGACCCGAATTGAAGTACGTAGCTACGCTTGCTCTGATCTAGAAAGTGGATTGCCCGATCCGTAACTGCTGGCCTGGCCACCCGATCGATTAGTTTCAGGTTAACTAGTGATGCATGATAATTATAATAACCAGTTCCTTAATTAAAAAGAAAATGACCCGATTCGAGGTAATTGAACCAAAAACTAAAAATAATTAATAACTAACCCGATCGATAAAGTTATTAATTACAAACCCGCCGAATCTAACCCGATTGGAATTGATTCCCAGGCCAAACCCGATCCGAGCTAATAATTAAACGTAACTTACGCCTATAATATAAAATTTAGAGCAAAGTAAAATAAATTAAATTAAATTTAGAGCAAAGTTAAATAAATTAATTTAGAGCAAAGTTAATGAGTTTATTTCGTGCCTCAAATTTTAATACCGCGCGCGCGTATCTGAAAAATTAAAAAAAATATACATAATCTATAAAAACGGTGTTTTAGAAATTCACCGTTGTTATTACTTTCAACAACGGTTTATAATAAATAAACCGTTGTCTTAGTGTTATTACTTTCTACAACGGGTGTTATTTAACCGTTGTTATTACTCTATAACAACGGTGGTTTGTAGGATAACCGTTGTCAATAGTTTCTCTTAATAAACCCTTTAGTTTCTCTTAATAAAAAATAATTTACAATCCTATAGAGTAAATTTTACACACGTACATTATCATCATCATCCTCCTCGTTTACAATCATCCTCGTTTACAACACAAATCTTTTTGTTTAGTATCATCATCATCCTCCTCGTACTCGTGATCATCATCCTGTTCTCTTTATCATCACCCTGTTCTCATTTTCTTTATCAGGTAATTTTTGTGTTTCGTCTTTAGGGTTTTAAGATTGAAGTTCATCTTTTTGTTTTCATTTTCTATTTATCGTTCTCTTTATCATCTAGTTTCATTCCTTTCTAAGTTTTTAGAGTTTTAGAATCTCTGCATGACTCTTTATTTGTTCAGTTACTATTTCATTCATTTCAAGGTCTTAGGGTTTTAGAATCGCTGTATGCATGACTCTGTTCCGTTACTATTTCATTTATTTTGAAGGTCTTAGTGTCTTAGGATTATCATGGGTGAAAAACGGAAAAGAGTAGACAACAATGATAAGGGGGATAAGCCTGGTGAGAGGGGTGCTTCGAAGTGCTCTGCAGCCCTTGCAGCTATAGCGGCAAAAACGCCGATGGAAATAAAATGGAGTGTGAAAGGTGTTCCTACTGGTCCAAATGCTAGCCATTTAGCCACTTGGATTGGAGTTACAACCAAACAGTTTGTGCCTATAGATTTAGATGATTTCAGGAATATAAATCCTTCATTGCAGAACTTACTCTTGAAACGTATAAAGGTATGATAATATCTTTAGCTAAACACCATTTTATTTTGCATAAGTTACTATTACATAAGGCAGGAAGCCGTATAAAGGTTCGTGTAAAGGTATGATATTAGACAGCCGCTTATTAGTATATATGATGATGATGCAGGAAGCTTTCGATATTCCAGACTGCCATGATAAGTATCTATTACGTAAGGCAGCGGCAGTCTTAAGGCAGTGGAGGTGTGACCTTGCCAAATTACACTTGTATGTGGACAAGGAGACGGGGCAGATGCATAAGAGCCCACCGACAAAGTACCCCCACATCACTCAGCAACAATGGGATAATTATAAGGCGAAACGAGCTACTGAAAAGTTTCAGGTTAAGTATCCATGTCATATGTTTACATTTTTGTAAAACTCTACTTAAGGTTACATTTTTCTAAAAGTTTCAGGTTACATTTTTCTAAAACTCTACTTGTATCTATAATTTTCTAATTGTCTCATCTACTTGCGATTTTATATGATTTGAAGAGCGTTAGCGCCAGAAATCGTGCTAACATCTCACAGAAGCGGGGGGTATATTATGGTTCTCGAGGCGGTTACAGATTGATAGAAGAAAATCTCGTAAGTAGCATCTATATATTAGATTTTTTTAATCATACTTGGACTTGATATACATGTATACATATATTATTTTTGAGTTAACGTGTAGGTGTCAAAAGGTGTGACCGACTTGAATCGGCACGTAACTTATAAAGAAGGGCACACGCCTAAAGGATCCCGAACATGTAACGAATATGATCAGGAAGTCTTGGCCAACATAGTAAGTATTATTTTTATTAAGACGGGTTTTTAATAACTTTATTGTTCAATTCTTGTATGTCTAACTATCTATTTATTTTAGTAACAAAAATTAAATTAAGTTTATTTAATATATTATAGGAGAATGTTCTGAAGGAGGTTGCGGAAGGGAAATTCACTCCGAGTGGTCGTGACGACGTTCTTGCTAGAGCGATCGGCCGTCCCGAGCATCCAGGTCGATTGAGGGGCGTCCCATTACATGTCGGAGTCACGAAATATTATGGGACAACTAGCTCGAACAAGAAGAAGAAAAATAAGGGGAAGGCTGACATGGTACGTATACCATTTGTTATTGTCATTTAAAATTCACATGTTATTGTTTTAACAAATTGCTGATTCTACATTTTGGGCGTGCAGGTTCAGTTATTGGCCTCCGTGATACTGAAGATGAATTCTGGAGGCAAGCCTTCCGAAGAAGAATTGAAGATGATGGAGGATGTCATTAAAAAGGGTGAGGTAGTGCAACAGATTTGCCAAGAGGCAGACACTACTACCTTGCCAATACATGAGGAGACGGCTGAGAAGATGGTTGAGGTACCTACTGCTGCCGAGGTTTTAATACCTCAAGCCGGTAAGGTAAATATGACTTCTTCTTTTTTTCTGCATTTGTTCTTTCTAGCAGCCATGCCTTTGATTGGTTTGTTTTATTAGGTAAATGAGTCGGAAAAGGGGACGCATCTTGAGGAGACGGGTGAGGTACCTAATGCTGCTGAGGTTTTGATACCTCAAGCCGATAAGGTAAATACGACTTAACCATTTTGAACCTCTGCATTTGTTCTTTCCAGCAGCCATTGCATGCCTTTGATTGGTTAATTAATTTTATAAGGTAAATAACTCTGAAAAGGGGACGCAACTTGAGGAGCCGGCTGAGAAGACGGGTGACAATAAGGAGGTATGTAGAATATAAGAAGTTAGTATATGCTGTCAGTGCTAAATCTGGTCTGGACATGTTCAAGTATAATAGCCTACCCACCAACAATAAATACTTGTAACTAACTTTACATTATATACTCAATATAGATCATTTATGATATCTATTATATTTTGGTATTTAGTAAATAATGTGTATTCTTCAGGCCACAAAAAGGCGGGTAGTTGTTCGTCTCGCCGACCCTTCATTCAAAGAGAATGTGATTGTTGCTCGGGGTTTCGTATACCCAAAGCCCAAGGACTCAGCGGAAACCATCTTGGTTCATGGCGTACGACTCTTGCCGAAGCATGCAAAAGTGGGGATAGTGGGAGTCGTGAAGGGCTATGGAACCCGTAAACTGCCCGTCCCAGTCCGCGACGACATAGTAATACTGGCAGATGCGGTTAAATGTTTTGTCCAATGGCCTCAAAGCCACATTTTCTTGGCTCGTGATTGTAAAATTCAACAGAATGTAGACGGGGTTAGAAAAATACATCTAATTTAACCCGCCTTTTGTCTTTGTTCATCACCTTCATAAATAGTGAAATTTATATGTTTTATTTTTGTTTTGTAGGTAACAAAAAACATGGATAAGTCTAACTCGATAGACAATAATCTTTCTACTACCTCGTCAAAACAACAACTTGATGAGGTATTTAATCAACTCTCTTTATATTTTAAGTTCTACTATCGCCTCATCATTGAAAGAGCAACTTAATTTAGTTAGCCACATGTAGGTTGTGAAAGGTAGCACACCGCATCATTTCCCCAAGCTGAAAGAGGTCAGGAGTCTATCCGGTACTAAATATCATGGGAACGTTTACATGGAAAAAGTACGAACGGTGGCGATGCTGGAGCTTTATAAGGAGGCTGAGAGACGCATAGCAAGCGAGCAATTAATAGTTATTCCGCTCGAGAATGATATTGTAGGGGTAGAACGCCAAGCAATGCTGGATTGGGAAACGCTAGCCGTTTGGGCTGGCCTTGACGAGATTGATGTCCAACACCTATATGTTTGGATGAAGTAAGTTTCTTAATAAATTAAATCATGCAGTATTCTAATATTCTGACTAAGTAAGATATAGTGTTTATAATATCGGAATTAAAACCGGCATGTAGGTACTTGAACTCGGTTGTGATCCCCGCCGAGACCAATATTAATCCACTTCCTCAATACGGATTCATGTGCCCAAATGTTTTATCTATGCATATCGAGATGTTTTCGTATGAAGAACGTGTAAATTATATTGCTGGGGAATTGGCGAAAAACAATAAGCTCATTTTTGCCCCTTATAATGAAGCCGGGTAATATATAATTAATATTACGATTCCAAATACAATTGCAGTTTTATATGTTTGGTTATGATGCATGTTGTGCTTGTTAATAATGATGTGTCTCTCGATCTCTAGGAGACATTGGGTGCTAGCAGCGATCAATCCGACCACGAAGAAAGTATTTTGGTTGGACTCTTTGCATGGACAACCATCCGAGACCTTTAAGATGTTGATTATTAAGTAAGTTTATAATACTGATGATGATTTGGCACATATAATATTAAGTTAGTAGTTTATTATTATTAAGTAAGTTTATGTGACTTTCGGCCTCTTTCCTTTTTTAAAGGGCCTTTGAGAAGAAAAGAGCAACCGGCAATCAACCGACAGAATATTCTGATGATGGCCCTACTTTTATTACGATAACAGGGGTACGTACGCGCAAATACTAGTGCATTAAACTAATTACGCATATACATCTGTCTTTTTTAATTACGCATTAAACTAATTGGTAATTGCCTTCTCGTCTCTTCGTTTATTATGTAATAATAGGTCCCTAAACAGCCGGATAGCATCCAATGTGGATACTACGTTTGTCGTTTCATGTTGGAGATTATTAGGCGAAGATATATCAGCATTCCAGAAAGAGTTAGTAGTTTAATGTAGCTATTATTTACTTTTTTTCATTAGAGCTGATATCTTTTCTGCTATATATATATGATCGATGTTGCTAATTATGTATGATATGCCTATACTGTTGTTACCCTACTGATCGATGTCTTTTATTTGTTTTATCCGCAGTATTCAATCAACACGCCACATGTCCCTGAGTACACTAAGCACAATATAGACGAGGTAAGGGACTTGTTGGGCAAATACGTCCTTGAACAAACAAAGAATAAATGAAACTTAGATTATTTTGGAAGCAGATAGGGAACTTTAATTTGTAGAAGTCATTAATTAGAGCAAGTTGTAAGTATGAATTGCTCTAAAAGAGATCATTTTGGTTGTATATATCATTTTGCTGCTGCTGTACATGAATTGCCATGTACATGAATTGCCCTGTACATGAATTGCTCTGATATATATATAGATATATCATTTTGCTGCTTCTGAAATTGGTTTATGATGCGTGCTGCTGCTACTGCTGCTGATTTATGCAGGATTTTCAGTGGTGGCAGGGGAACAAATTACAATTTTTTCAAAAACAATAATAAAAATAATAACAACGGTTTTTCAAAATTCATTAAAAGCGTTGTAACATATTTCCCACCAAAACTTATCATACCTTTAACAACGGTTTATTCTAGAATACCGGTTGTTATTAAAACTTTCCACAACGGCTTCTTTATTATACTCCGTTGTAATTAACTATATTCACAACGGGTTTAAAAAAAATAGCGTTGTTATAATATTTCCCACCAAAACTAATCATACCTTTAACAACGGTTTAATTTAATAGAACCGTTCTCGTATCTTTCCCACCATAATTATTCACACGTTTTAACAACAGTTATCTAGTAATAACAACGACTTCTTACCGTTGTTAAAACTATTCACAACGGTATTTTCATCAAATCGGAACCGTTGTTAAAACCTTTAACAACGGAGGCTTTAACAACGTCCGCTTTTTAATATTACAACGGTTTTTAACCGTTGTCATTTCCTGTTTTTGTAGTAGTGACTATAAAAGTGAAAGTCCTAGACCTCTAATTAGACTCCTCTAATTAGTTCATTAAATTATATTAACTTAATGATTTAGGATCTATTAGTTATCATGCATGCAAATATAAAAGCATAAAAGAAAAGATAAGACGTCCTTACATTGGTATTTTTCGGTTAAATAAGGGAACAATAAGAACTTCTTCTTATTGTTCTTGAGCATGTTATTAGTGGATGATCCTCCATAAAACAATCTCCAAAGTAGAAGGTCTCCTTCTTGTTGCACCCAAGAATCCACTCAAACTATCACTATAAATTTAGACTAGAAAATGTAGTGATAAGAAGAAACTAATATAAGTTTTATTACTACTCTAGTAATAGAAATATTAGTTTGAGAGAGTTTAGTTAGAGGTTGTGTAGAGAAAAGATGTAAAACAAAGTCAATGAATTAGTGAAGAAAAATGAACAACCATGATGCTCGTATAAGAGCATATGGCTGACACTCTCAAGCACCAAGAGGGTGATTTTTTCTTCTTATTTAATTCACATGCAAATAGCTTGAGTGTGGGTTAGAAAAAGATAATGATCATGTGTCATAACATATCATTATCAAATGGTGGAGTGTGGAATTGGTAGAGTAAAATCACCATTGATTTTCTCTACTCAAAACCGGTCCACTAGAGTCCATAATAGACCATTTTGATTTTTGATATTTGTCTCACAAATACTTATTAATCATATGCTTAATTATCTTGTATAATTAAGTGTTAATTTGATCATATAACAATTATATGACTCAAATTAATAAATAATACTTAACTTTTAAGTGATATTTTACCATTATATCAATATATAACGGGTCCCACAATGTCTAGTTAATTTATTTTACAACTCCTTGTAAATATAATTAACTAATTACCTCTACCTCATAATATATGCACAACCTCAACTAATTTAATGAATTAATGATTAATCACTAAATTAAATCTTATTTAATCGTATTAAAATAAGACGTAAAATTTATTCAGTCGATTATTGTATAAATGACTAATAAACTTAAGTGGAATGAGTTCTTAACTCAATTTCCAATAAATAACTCTCGTAACCAAACATATATCAAATATATATGTAAATGACTAATTAAACTGTATCGTATACAAATAATTATTTTTCTGTTTAGGTCTCATCCTATAGGTGTGACCGAAAAGGATCAGTTGATCACCGCCGTCATACGACAATAACGTCTAACTTTAGTCAGCTGAGCGTTACCGATTTACGTTAATCAACTGACGTGGAGGACACTTACTCCAATAATCTCCCACTTGTGCGATACAAGTTGTGCATGTGGCAACACTATTGTGGAGGACTCTTCCTCCAACAATATCTCCCACTTGTCTCGACAAGTTGTGTGCTACCGATTCTCTTGTCTCTTTTGCGTCACATCCTCTCACTCATCACAAGGTGTCTTTCAGGTCACACTTGTGATTTAATATTTATATATTGAGTGGTTTTCTTGATCTGGAGAGTAACTGTCTGACCGGAAAATCTACCAGAGATCACTTCCGAGTGTGGCCACGCATTTCCAGTCACTACTCCTCAAGTGGCCCGAAGATGAAAATACCCAACGTGGGTGGACAATTCTTGTTGACCTATCTTACACAGTATAATGCAGATCACCATGACCTAGAAGATGCCCATCGGCCTCCTTTCACGGCACGACCTAGGACAAAAAACCAAAGTCAATCAGAATCTACACCGACTCGGGTAAATGGTCGCCGGTCTAAAGAATCGACTCATAGAAATAAAATAGAAATCCCCACCATGACCAGGCTTCAATAATTTTGATAAGGGACTCTATTATGGTCACTGCCCGACAGAGTGTCTCCACAGTCTGTCTATGTAAACGACCAGTCATCTCCATGACCCCATGGTGCTGAACGAACCATCAATCGACTTAAAATCTAGTCACTTCGAGACGTCACCTCTAATGAATGCCTATGGACAAAACACTAAGTTCATCATGTTCACTTGAATTGGGTTCAACCTTTCTTTCAACCAATGCGGATAAACAAAGTATTTAAAATTTAGTCAAACTAAATAAATGAGTTTTAATGAAACTCTAATAATGAATGCGATATCAAATATATGGAAAAATTGATACACTATCAATAATTTCATATCTCATAATCTCCAGCAATTCAGGTACATATTTCAATCCCCGTTGAAATGACATGATTATCATGTTCAGCCTGCATAAGTCATGGCTGATGGATTAACAATAATTGCATCTTTCCCAATACTGATTGGTAATTTTCTTTGTCTTCGTAATCTCATATTACATAAAACTTTTCTGAGTACGTATCTAGGTTTGAATCTAGACTTAGGCCCCTTAGGTTAATGGTAGCTCCCACTATTTTACCAGTATAATGTGATAGGAATATAGGATATACAACTATAGGAACTACTCCTAGTCCCTCCAATACTGTCGAATCCATGCTACTTTCATATGCATCATCAAATGATGCAATGTACTCCATTTCCGTTGTGAAATCCGCAATGATAAACTTCCTGAAACACTTTCAGCGTATACATGACATTTATTTTTGGAAATTTCACTCCTACTCAGAACCTTTCCAATAGTCCTTTCTGCTTGGTACTCTTCCAACAGATAATTCTTCTATAAAACACAGCCAGTTCGTGATTTCAAATCACTTTGATCAGTTTGGAAACTGATGTCTATGTTACCCCTTACACACAACTCACTGTAAACTCCAAACACATGGAACATATCTTTAGTCCTTCGCAAGTACTTAAGGATGTTCTTTATGGCTATAAAATGACTCTAATTCGGATTTGATTGCAAACAATTTGTCATGCTCAAAGCATGCGAAATGTAGGATTGAGCATACATCACAGCGTATATAATTTTTCCCGCAGCGGAAGCAAAAGGAATCAATTATCATGTGTTCAACTTCCTTGAACTAGTCAAAGATCTTATCAATATAAGAATTTTGACTTAATGCTAATATCCTTTAGATTTATCTCCATAAATCCAGAAATCTAAGAGATGTATTCTACTTCTCTAAAAATCTTCCATCATCTAAAATGATCAATATGTCTCCACATATAGGACTAATATAAGTTTTATTACTACTCTAGTGATAGGAATATTAGTTTGAGAGAGTTTAGTGAGATGTTGTGTAGAGAGAAGATGTAAAACAAGTGAATGAATTAGTGAAGAGAAATGAACAACCATGATGCTCTTATAAGAGCATATGGCCGGCACTCTCCACATCCGGTTGACGATGTTTGCTTTCGTTGCCAACCCTTCGCTGCACAATTTTGAGAAGAAGATCTTAACGCGAGGCTAACCCCGAACCTTCCATAGCTTACCTCACAACCATTTTTCCTTCTCCCATTCCGACTGCTCAACCACTTCAATCACATCCCCTGCCATCAACTTATACGCAGTTTTGACCGAGTAGTTGCCCTCTCTCTCAAGGCTCCAATACCAGCTATCCGGGGACGTATTATTGCTAAGACGGATGTTCGTAATACGTTCACGGTCAAAAGGCAGCACCGCCTGGGCAATTTTTCCCACGTCCCAGCTGTTGCTATCCGGAATAATTAGATTGACCACCCTCATCGAGTCGTACCCAGGCACACATGGTGACAAAATACGGCATGTCTGGTCCCGGGGAGCCACGCATGCTGCCAAACATAGGTCTCCTTCCCATCCCCAATTTGCCGTCTTAACCTTTTCTCAAGAACCATGCACCCTGGCCTCCACAAGTCCTCGCCACACGAAACTCGGATTATTTCCCATAGCAGCACTAAGCACGCCACCTTGAGGGTAGTATCTTGCACAAGCAAGACGAGACCACAAGCTACCGGGGCACGTAAGTAACCTTCATACCTGTTTTCCAAGGAATGCGAGATTAAATGCCTTAAAGTCCCGGAACCCCATTCCCAATTCCCCATTCGGCGTACAAAGACTTGTCCAGGCCACCCACGATATTCCTCTTTTGCCATCCCCGACCATGACCCCACCAAGAGCGAGAAACCATCGATTTAAGTTCGTCACAAAAGCTAGCCGGGATTTTGAAAACGCTCATTACATAAGTAGGGAGTGCATTGGCAACCGCCTTTATAAGAACTTCCCTACCCGCTCTTGACAGAATTTTCCCGCGCCAGCCTTGAAGCCGTTTATGTAACTTATCCCGAATAATAGTGATAATCGCTTTTTTCGACCACACAATCACCGTAGGTAACTTCAAGTATCTTTCATGCTCCGCAACCTCACGGACACCAAGTCTAGCAGCAACACTCCTCCTTCGCTCCTCACCCACCCCATTACTAAACGAAACTGTAGTCTTATCAAGGCTCACAAGTTGTCCCGGCATCGCTTCATATTGTCTCAAAATAGAATTAATCTCATCAGCCTCCTCCATATTTGCCTTAACAAAAAATATGCTATCATCCGCAAACAAGAGATGAGTAATAATCGGTGTACTCTGCGAAATACGGAGCCCATGAATCGACTGGTCTTCAGCAACTCTTCGAAGTAGATTTGACAAGACCTCGGCACAAAGAATAAATAAATACGATGAAAGTGGGTCTCCTTGCCTTAGTCCTCGAGTTGGTCTAAATTCCTCCGTACGGACACCATTAATAAGCACTGAGAAAGAAACCGTGGTAACGCAGTCCATAACCTTCATGACCCAATTCCTACCAAATCCCATCGTCATAAGCACCCGTCTTAAGAACTCCCATTCCACTCTATTATAAGCTTTTGCCATGTCGAGTTTAATTGACATATATCCCTCCGTCGATCGACAATTTTTCATATGATGAAACATTTCAAACGCGATCATAATGTTGTCCGTAATTGCTCTCCCAGGGGTGAAAGCACTTTGATTTTCTAAGACAATTTCGTTCAAGAAAGTTTTCAATCTATTTGCAACTTTCGACACCAATTTGTAGACCACATTGCATAAACTAATAGGTCTAAAATCCGTGATTTTATCAGGTGCCTTTTTTTCGGGTTTAAAATTATATTAGTTTTATTAAAATCCGTCGCCGACGAAGTGCCACGTAAAATACTCAACACTGATTGCATAACCTCGGGTCCGATAATGTGCCAATAATATTGGTAAAAAGGCCAGTTCATTCCGTCTGGACCCGGAGCTTTTAATGGGTTCATTTGATTCAAAGCTTCAACAACCTCGGCCTCACCATAATCAGCTCGAATGACCATATTCATACGGTCTGAAACTCGCCCCTCAATACCCCCCAGAACACTATCAAAGTCGCGACCATTTGAGAGTATAAATTTTCTTTCAGAGTATAAATTTGCAGCGGAATAAAAACGATATAAGAAAATATGGATTAGTTGTGATATCTCGCAAGATTAACAACTAAAACTTGAATTAAACTAGCAATCTCGCAAGACTACTCGAATAACTCGGATATGAATTAGTCAAGATAATCTCGCAAGATCACTCAACTAAGACTTGAATTAGACAAGTGATCTCACAAGAAAACTTGACCAACTTGTGTGTAAACTCTCAACCTCGCAAGATATCAAGCAAACACAAATTCAACCTTGCAAGGAAGAATGGTTATTATTTCCCTCTCGCTGGAAGTAAATAATAGAACTTATAGCTCGCAAGCTCATAAAATCAAACAAGTAATAACTTGAATTCAATTCTCAATTGTGTATTTACAAAGCTTAGTATTTATACTACTACTACTTACCTTAAACTAACTAGCTAGTAATTAGGAAATAATGTGAACACTACCTTCTTAGGATCAAGATCATCAGACTACTTTATTCAAATTAGGAAAATAAGAATTTAGGAAACTAAGAACAACACACACTATCACACGGTTTTGGAAACGGTGTTGCTGACCATTCCCCTCATGTATCACTCGCCCCTCAATACCCTCCAAAACACTATCAAAGTCGCGGCCATTTGAGCAAGCGCGGCATCCCCTGTACGAGTAACACCCTACTCATCTACCACTTTGTGATATAATTTTTCTTTTTCCTTTCCCGGCCCTGATATGGAATAATTTTGTATTTTGATCCCCGTCTCGAAGCCAAAAAGCCCACGACCATTGTCTTCAGTACTGCTCTTCTTGCTTTTGGAGTTCCGCAGTAGTGGCCACCAGTTTCCTCCGTCTCTTAACCTCGTCTTCCGACCGTCCCCCTCTATTCAATCGATCCAATTGTCCCCTCTTACGTTCTATAGCCCTCCAAATCTTCCTAATACTCGTTTTCTTCCACATCTATAGCTCCCTTGCACAAGCTTTGATCAAATTTGTAAGAACACCATTCCCCATCTCCACTCCCTTGCGCACCGCATCTTCACACCCTTCTTCCCTAAGCCAAGTTTGCTCAAATCGAAATCGACCCTTCTTACCCGCACCCGCCTCCCTGCTGTTGAGAATAAGTTTAATCGGGGCATGGTCAGACCATTCCCGATCAAGATGAATGAGTTTCGCGAAAGGGAACAACTCGAGCCAAGAAGTCAATCCCATTGCTCTATCAATCATACTCTGCCTATTTCCTTCACCAATTTTTATGTTGTCATACGTAAACTGGTAACCCACTCAAGTGATATCTCGGAGTCCACAATCATCAACCGCCTCTTTGAAGTTGTTCATTTGTCATTGTGCCCGCACCCCATCTTTCGTTTCCGTCGCAAAAAGGATCTCATTAAAATCCCCAATGCAAATCCAAGGCAAATTTGACTGAGAGTGGAGGAGTCTAAGAAGTTCCCACGACAAGTGACAATCCGTAACAGAGGGCCACCAATAGAAACCAGTAACCCACCATTCCCTCGATTCCTCCTTTATATTAAAGTCCATGTGATGAACTTAAGCCGAGTTAAATAGCAATTGATATCTTTTCTCCATAAGAAAGCAAGACCCCTCGATCTTCCTACAATATCCACTTCAATACCATTGTATCCCTCCATTGTGTCCCTAACCTTTCTCATCTCACGACCACAAAATTTCGTCTCGCTAAGAAACAACATGGCTAGGGCTTCCCTACGTACTTGGGCACGAAGAAGTCTAACACTATCGGGGTTGCCCAATCCCCGACAGTTTAAGCTCAAGAGATTCATTTGGCCCGGCGGGATTGAGTATCCTCAACCTCCGCCTCAGGTGTCAAGACGCCTCCATATATATTTACTCTCACTCGTTTCACAGCTTCCCATTCTCCTAACTCCTATCCCCCTCTCTTCCTCGATTCAGCTTGCCCATTCCCCACTTCTTTTCCAGTTATGTCTCTAGCTAACCGCTTCCAACTTTTACCTCTCCCGTGGTCACTGCTACTCGTCGTGCTATCCAAGCACCCCTATTGCTTTCAACTTCCCTCTCCTCATCAATTTCCATAGTTTGCCTAGCCATTTCCCCTACCCTCTCCTCAGCAGTACCCATGCCCTTCTCGGAGGCCTAGAGCTTCTCATTCCTCCCTTCTGCTACCCTCTCACTATCAACTCCCCCTTTCTCCACAAACCCTGTTGAGCCATCACCAGTTTCCATTCCCAGTATCATGTTGTCCTTACCAGTAAAATGCTCCTGTGATTCCCTCTCCCTCCCCTTCTTGCGTTTTAAATCAATCGCTATGGATTGCAGCTTTTCAATCATCACTGTAATATTGCTCTCAGCATCATCTGACTCGGCTTCCTGGAACTTTGACTGCAACTCCCGTCGTGCACTCCCCGTCCCTTCATTCATAGTTTTGGTAACTCTCCACGGCGAAGCACGTAGCCACTCCCTAAATCTAAGGTCATCCGCTTCATACGACCCTCCTCACAGTCTTTTTCTCCGTGCCAAATAAACCCACACCCGTAGCAATAGATAGGGAGTCGTTCATACTTGACGTCAAATTTGCCCATCCTTCATTTTAATCGGCACATAAGTTTTCAGAGGTTTGTGAATGTCATGTAGGACTCGAGGTCAGATAGCCCTATCAACTTTGTTATTTGGCCCCATCTCAACGTCGACAAAAGACCCTAACTGTGCCCCAATCCTCATGACATGGCCTTGATTTGTCGACCCGCAACTGGTAAATCATAGACTCGGGACCAAACAGGAAAGTGAAAAAGAGGCACATAAGAGAGTTTACCGTTGTTATTTGGTTCATTGAAGTACCAAAAAAATTTGTCAAAATGCCATGGCTGCCCCTCCAGAACCCTAACTTTATCATGTTCCGTTTCGAATTTGAAGACGAAGATTTTCTCTTAGACATCAAGGACATTTCCTAGAATAGACTTTGTTGGGTTCCACAACTTTATCATCGTGTCAATGGCCGCTTTAACATTGATCGCTCTCGAAGCCCATATCTTCCCAACTAGAAGAATTTGTGTTCGTGCATCCCCTCTTGCCCATCATCATCCCATTCGAACGCCTCATCATGCCCCCGCATCATCACCCCCTATTGGTTGTTTCCCCCTCCGAATTTGGCCTCGCGTGTCACCCATCTACTAGCCCCTGCACATAAACAAACAAAAACAAAACACCAACAAATGACCACAACTCACGACAAGAATCGTGAGGATCCTCGAAGGTGAGGAAGACACTTAGACCCTAAGACGAAACTAAGATGATTAGACAAAACCCTAGGAGAGAAACCCTAGAAATTTCACTTTTTCTTCATTACATTTATTAAACATAATTATCTATCTATCTATTTTTATAATTATAAAAGAAGAACCACTATGACAAATGTCAGCTTATTAGCTTTCCAGATTCCCGCCCAAGTGATATCCTATAATAGAACGTATTATACTGGAATATATTTTCAGCAATCTTTCGACTTACAACTTGCAAAAGATTACAGGCATACAATCACATGTAATATGATGCTTCCCAAAATAGTACAGTAGTGAATGACATTGAAACAAAAATTAAAAGAATTAGACTAACAAAAGATTAAAATCACAAACACATCATTCTCAAAATTAATCTTTTTTTTATAAAGACTGATTTCTACCAAAGACTACATGATATAGAATACTCAATTAATCTCTTCGTTTTAAAGAATGATATCCGTCAAAAATTTAAACGAGTCAAAAAACATCTTACTCGCATAGATAGACAAGTTTTTATTGCCACGCATTGTTCTTTTTCTTATATCTCTATATTATTTTATTGACCTCTATTAAAGATAAATACATCCGTCTTAAATAAAAAAATTGGTAGAATAAGTGTTTGGCCCAAAATTTACATTTTTCCACCTAACGACGTGGCATATCGTGATTGGAGCAAAGAGCAATATGAGGATCGATGACGTGGCGTATAAATATTTGAGAAAAAAGGAGTAAGAGCCAAGTCAAGTCCATTACTCAGTCAACATAACAAATCCCACGAAAATAGGGAGGTTGAGCAGAAATAAGGAGGAGACTCTGAGCAGGAACAACTCAAAGGAAGCAACTCTAAATAACAAGCTAAGGCAAATCAGCTGGAACAAGTCAGCAGCTTGAACAAGTCAACAACAACTTCCTAGAACTTAGGAGCAGTTGAGGAAGAATAGGAGACTTAACAGGCGGAACAGAGTTACGCAAATCCAGCCTCCTGCCAGGAGGAACATGAACCAGTCAACAACTGACCCCTTGAAAGCAGGGAAGTTGACTTGGCAGGCAGAACGAAGTAGCACGAACTCAGCCTCCTGTCAGGAGGAACAAGAATCAGTCAGATAACGAAATCCTTGAAAATATGGGGGTTGAGGATTTACAAGAGAAAATAGTTGAGGGAAAACGGCAGCAGCAATTAGGGTTATCAAGGCCTATAAATAGGAGAGACACAAGGCAAAAGAGGATCATCATATACTACTTCATCTCTTAGTAAACAAGCCCCATTACCGTTATTAAAAACTCTTAATAAGCGTGTTGTATTTTCCCTCTAGTTCTTACTTGCAACTCTATTAATGAAACTTAGTGCAATATTTGGCGGGATTCCGACTCCCCTCGCGGTTTTTCCCAATTTGGGTTTCCGCGTCACCATTTTTGTGTGTCCTTTTTTCATTACTCTACTATCATTGTTATTTTTGTCCTTACTTTTACTTATTTTTCATCCGTATTCCATCACAAATCAGATATAAATTAACCCCCTTTTCAAGGCTAAAAAAAGTAGATCATTTTGACCCGTCAACGAACGAATTAATAGGTTTGGGTAATTTTTTACCAAAACAATTTGGCGCCCACCGTGGGGCAAAGTGATCGATTTCTATAGCCAAACTATCGTCTAGTCAATAGTCCACCACGTGCATGCTACGTGCCTTCTACCAGAAATCTGCAGACCTAGCCACCATGGTACTTCCAGAATCTGCCAGAGAAGGAACGACGAGTCTACCGGGAACCCCCAGTATGGTACCCGCATAGGGTATACCAGCAGGGATGTTCAGCACCGGAGTGCAGGTCCAGAGCAGCCTATCTGGAGGAACCTTCAGGCACCCAAGCCCAACTCCACCAGACTCAAATACTCTGCAGGTCATCCTAAAGGAAATGAACACCATGCACAAAGCCCTAGAAAACTTGCATAAGGACAACTTGGATTTGAAGGCAAGGATATAAGCCATGGTACCCCCTCATCCAGCACCCATCCTTCAGAGCGTCCCGGCGATGGTTCCAGCAACCTACACGCTCCAGGAGTCAACAGTATGTGGAGGACCAGGACAACAAATTCCCACTGAGTTGGTTACAAGGCAGAATCTTGGAGGCTTAATACCCAATTATTCTTTCATGTTGACCAGCATGCAGGCTACCCCAGGTAACATTCTGTCTAGTTGTTCTCTTGGGGCTAACTCCTTCTCTATTACAGGTACCTCCAGCCAGCAGGTACCGAATGAGCAGTTCATGTCCATCACCAATGCAGCCCCTCTGTCCAGCATCTTTCCTAGCCAGCCCTACTTCGTGGAGCACACCCCTGTAGGAACAGCGCCAGAAGGTACCTCCAGCCAGCAGGTACCGAATGAGCAGTTCAGGTGTATCACCAATGCAGCCCCTCTGTCCAGCATCTTTGCTAGGTAGCCCTGCTCCGTGGAGCACACTCCTGTAGGAACAGCGCCAGAAGTTAATCCCTTTGGCTTTGTTCCGCATGTCTCTAACCCTTTTGAAGGAACATGAGGAAAGGTGGAAAAACAGGTTCAAGAACTCAGAGACATGATCAAAAAAATATCTGGCATGCCGCGCCCCATTGAGAGAGCAGCCATGCAGAGTTACGCAGACTCTCCTTTCGTGGACGACATAGCCCTTATCAATGTGCCTAAAGGATTCAAGCAACCCACAATGACGTTATACGATGGGACCGACGACCCGTCAGATCACATCAACCAATACAAATAGAAGATGATGGTTGTAACAGCTACATGTCCCTTGAAAGAGTCTTGCATGTGCAAGGGCTTTGGGTCCACCTTAACGGGGACGGCACTGCAGTGGTTCATTAATCTACCGAATAAATCCTTTGCATCTTTCGTGGACTTAGTCAATGAATTCTACCAACAGTTTGCTAGTAGCCGTAAGCCAGAGAAGCAGACAAGCGACCTCTATCGTGTTATTCAAAGGTATGATGAGCCTACTCGGGAATATATGTGCAGGTTTAATAGGGAGAAGGTACACATTCCTAGATGTTATATTCCCACCGCGATTGAGGCCTTCAGGCAAGGGTTACTCCCAGACTCCAGCCTATACAAAGAATTGACAAGGTACCCATGCAATACCTTTGAGGATGTACAAGTAAGGGCAATGGCAACAATTAGATTAGAAGAGGACACATGTCCGTAAGCATATGTGGTACACCTGAGGTAGGTTATAACTTAATAAATTCATTACCTTCTTTATATTTTTGAATAACTACTGACTTGATCGTTGGAGGGCCGTTGGCTAAGCCAAAGGCCAACCCTAGCAACAATCCCCTGCCAGCACAAGCTGCCACTTAGTGATCGGGCCTGTCGCAAGCCCTGGTCAAAGATAATTACCCAGACTAGGCTAATAACAAATTAATGTAATTAGGGAAGTAGGGGTCGATCCTTAGGGAGATGGTGTTTCCTATAGAATGTGAAATGTCTTGCAATTGGGTCTTATCTAACGAGTATCTGGGTTTTGGAGTTTTGATTTCTAAACTAATGAAAAGCATAAATGAAAACAAAATAAAAGCAAATCAAAAAGAAAACAATGAAGCAAGTGATGAATTAACAATGATGAAAAGAATCTAGGGAAGTACGTTCACACATGTAGATTAATATATTGATGAAATTGGATTTAGAACATGCAAATAGTTCATTGTGAGTTCGTAAGAATGATGTGTTCATTACAATCATAGATCAGATAGTCTAGCAGGCTTTTAGGCAATTTACTAGGTCTAATCTACCATGTCATGCTTTGTCTATTCAATTCACGTATCTCTACCTTGGAAAAGAATTCCATTCTAGTCAATGATTTTGATCAGGAATCGTTAACTATCGTTATAGTCCAAACATGCATAGACACAATGTTTTAAAAGCACAATTTCTTTTATCCATTTATCATCTTTTAATCAACCTAACATGGCTACCCTACACCCTAGAAAAATGACTACTCACTCATGATGATGTTTAAATCTAAGATGATGTTAATAACAAAAACTAGGATAGACATGTTTATTTGATTTCGACAATATTTTAAGACTCTTTATATGGCGATAATAACGACGCTAAATTGACAATCTAATGAAATGAAATGACGATTATAACGATACTAAAATGAATCTAAGATAACATGGATGGAAAATAACAATCAAAATAGAAAACATAAAGACATTTAAACAAAAGATAAGATAGGAATACCTAGATGACGATCAACAACGATAATGACAACAATAATAGAAATTCCTTGCATAGAATAATAGTCGATCCACGAATTACAACGCTTGAACCACTTAAAGTAGATTACAAAGATGAAATTCTTATTGATCTAGGCTAAGGTTTTGATGTAGAAAAGACATAAATAAACTAAGAAACTAAGGACAAAGGAAGAAGAAAATGTGAGAAGAGAGGCTAGGTCTCCCTCCTCCTAATCTAGGGTTTTTGTAAAGAGAAGTGTAGAAGAGAATTGTGTGAAGTACTTCTCATTGTGGTGGCTGAGGCTCTCTTTATATAGCAGTAGGGTTTCGTGGGGAAGGGGTCATGCATTCATCACATAGGACAAAAAGAAGGAAGTCGAAGCAAAAGCTCGGATCAGCAGAGATACCCGATCGGGTAAGTTGTGTTCTTGGTCCATTGACTTCCGTTTCATCTCCCCTTGCATATGACTTGACTTCCATTATCCCCCTTGACCTCTTGAGTCGGGTTTGTTGATAGGGTTTGATGTAAAATGATGAATTCTTCGCCTAACTGATCGATCTTCCGACAACTGCGAAATCGTCCTTGCTTCTTCTCTCTTTTGAGTCAGTGAACCTTCTTGAAATGCCTTTGACTTGGTCAAGCTTGCTTCTTCAAATCGTCGGGTTCTTAGGCAAATGCTCGGGAATATAGAAAAAGGGCGTAGAAACGTCACTTTCCCTACAAAACAGGTTAGAACATAGAAATTCGCCTAGAAGACGATATTAGCTCATAAAATGGCTTAACAAAGCACAAATGACATACAAAACCGAGCTAAATTGGGGGTTAAAATCATACAAATATTCACTTATCAAACTCCCCCAAGCTAAACCTTTGCTTGTCCTCAAGCAAACATGACAAACAATACCAGGACAAGGGTTGCAAGCATTGGCTACTACACCATCAAGAAACAAATCTCAACGTAAAACTTTGGAAACATAATGAATCATAACCCAAAAACAACGTGGGCAAGAATGATACATAAACATGGCTGAGATTTACATAACGGCGTAGCACAAAGAATTTCACTACAGAATTTTCGGCTCTTGCATGATCTTTTTGACAAATGGACTCTCACGGCACACTCGAACACTCATTGTATGTAAAAGGTGATTTCTTTATGTGTAAATGTTTTTGAGACACTCACCTATCTACGACTTATGAAAATGTGTCCGCTGTCTAATATGGTAAACAATTCAAAACACAAGTCAAGGATCACAATGCACACATAAAAGAAGCCAAAAAAAGTAAAGAAGGCTTTGGGAAATGGGTGAAAGGTGGATAAACAGTTATGGTCATGTGAAGGTTAGAATGAGCTAGCAACTGACCAATGATAAATGGATACTCAATCCAATCTTTCGATTAATTCCCAAAAGACGAAAAACGAAGCCAGAAGGAACGAATTGGCTTATTACATAGGAAACACAAGAGTAAACTCCTTCAAATATTGAATTGACATTTTGAGAAGATACTCACAACTTCTTCTTTTATTTCTTTTTCTTTCTTTTTTTTCGATTTTTTTCTTTTTCAATTTTTTTTCATCTGAACATAACATCACTTCTTGAACATTTTCGTTCTCCCAAATTCACTTTGACATCAAGGAACAAAATATTCTCAAAAGAGCACCCATACACCATAGTCTAGCTACTAGCTCAATAAGGTAGGCAGTTTTTATATGTAGCTATTATCTTGTGAAACATTTGTAATGAAGGGGCTAATTTTGAGGGGTAATTCAAAGTGAAAAAGGTTTCAAACCTTAGTGAATCATGAATGCAATGCTTATAGGAATGAAATGAGAACCATACTTATGCGTTTTGACATGATACACATCACAAGGAGAACTACACACACCTAGATGACACTGGGTATAGATGTACCAGCCTAAGGAGGTTCTACCTTACAATATATGTAACTTGCCAAATGTCAAGATCAAGCATACTCATCTATAGATTCATTCCATGCCTACTGTGTACAAGATTTCCCCATGTATGCACAATTCAATGAATATTGAATCATTATCTTTTGAAAGCTCTAAGTTTGGGAAATGTAACATGATAGCATAGTAAACAAGCAAGCAAAGCATGAAAAGCATTCAATTATGTTCAAAAATTTTAAAATTTTCTTATAAACAACTAAAATGCAAAATGGGAAAATGTAATCCCTCCCCCAAGCTAAACATCGCATTGACCTCAATGTGAGCACAAAGACTAAATATGCAACGAGATGCTTAATGGTAAGAAGGGTAAAAAGGGAAAAAAAATGAAAGGAGAGTGAAGCTTACTAGTCAGCGAGGACTCCCCCAAGCTAGTCTTTTGGACTTGACAAGGAAGGTCTTTATTGATTCTTCAAAAATTCTTTCATCTGCAAAATGAATCTAACAAAACAACGAAAAAGGGAAAGCAAAAAAATAAAATGCAAAAAGAAAAGAAACACGGGTTGCCTCCCGAGAAGCGCTGGTTTAACGTCTCGCACGACGAATTCTTCTATGAAATCATCTGGTTGGGGATTGACGCTCTATATAGACAATATCTAAGCATCCGATCATGGAATTGCTATAGTAGAGTTTCAATTGGTGTCCATTGACCTTGAATTTTTCACCATTACTAGCCATTATTTCCACATAACCGTATTTGCTTACATATGTGAGAGTGAATGGTCCAGACCATCGTGATCGAAGTTTACCCGGAAAAATTTTCAAACGGGAGTTGAAGAGAAGTACCTGGTCACCGACATTGAATTCTTTTCTGGTTATCCTCTTGTCGTGCCAACGCTTCGTTTTCTCTTTATAAATCCTAGAATTATCGTAAGCTTGCAAACGAAATTCTTCTAGCTCATTGAGTTGCAAAAGTTGTCTTTCAGCGCTAAGCTTAGTGTCTAAGTTGAGTTCTTTGATAGTCCAGTGAGCTTTGTACTCTAACTCGACAGGGAGATGACAGGCCTTTCCATAAACCAACCGATAAGGAGATGTTCCAATCGGGGTTTTGAAAGCTGTGCGATAAGCTCATAAGGTGTCATCGAGCTTATTACTCCAATCAGTTCTAGATTTTGAGACTACTTTTTGAAGAATTGTTTTCAGCTCTCTATTCGAGACTTCTACTTGACCGCTGGTCTGAAGGTGGTAGGCTAATCCTCGTCTGTGATACACACCATACTTGGCAAGCAGAGTGTCTAACTGCTTTTCTCCGAAATGAGTTCCTCGATCACTTATCACAGTTCTGGGTACACCAAAACGCGGAAAAATGATCTTCTTAAATAGTCGTATCACAGCTCTAGCATCATTGGTGGGGGTGACAATTGCTTCTACCCACTTTGAAACATAGTCGACAGCGACTAAAATGTAACGATTTCCATTTGAAGAAGGGAATGGTCCTTGATAGTCAATACCCCAGACATCGAACATTTCGACTTCTAATATGCCGTTTTGAGGCATTTCATGTCTCTTGGATATTTGACCCATTCGTTGACAAGCATCACAAGCCATAACAAAGTCTCTTGAATCTTTAAACATCGAGGGCCAGAAAAACCCGGATTGTAAGACTTTGGCTACGGTCTTGGACGGACCATGGTGACCTCCATAAGCAGATGAGTGGCATCCTTCTAAAACTCCTTTTGCTTCCCACTGGAGGATACAACGTCGATATAGACCATCTGAACATTGCTTGAAAAGATAGGGGTCATCCCAAACAAAGGATTTTGCATAATGCAAAAATCTCTTTCTTTGGTTATAAGAAAGGTCGGAGGGTAGCTGGCGACTGACAAGGAAGTTGGCGATATCAGCATACCAAGGAGAAGAGTCCGTAATTGCCATTAATGAATCATCAGCAAACGAATCATTAATTGGCGTTGGTAATCCTATTTCAGTTACTCTTATCCTTGAGAGGTGGTCAGCGACTACATTCTCTGCTCCTTTCTTATCCCGGATCTCTAAATCAAACTCTTGAAGGAGTAAGATCCATCGGATAAGTCTAGGTTTTGCCTCTTTCTTTGAAAGCAGATATTTCAAGGCAGCATGGTCAGTGTAGACAATAACTTTTGATCCTATTAGGTATGAGCAAAATTTGTCTAAGGCATAGACAATGGCGAGAAGTTCTTTCTCAGTGGTGGCATAGTTGATTTGGGCAGGATCTAAGGTTTTACTAGCATAGTAAATCGCATGAAGAAAGTTTTCCTTTCTTTGCCCTAAAAAACCTCCTACGGCATAATCACTCGCATCGCACATTAGTACAAATGGCAGATTCCAATCAGGCGACTGGATTATAGGTGCGGTAATCAAAGCACGTTTGATTTTGTTGAATGCTTCAAGGCATTCCTTAGTGAAATTGAAAGGTGCATCCTTGAAAAGGAGCTCAGTCAAGGGTTTGGCTATCTTTGAAAAATCTTTTATAAATCGTCGGTAGAAACCGGCGTGGCCAAGGAATCCTTTTACATTAGCAGGTTGTGGCAGTTGTTCAATAACTTGGATCTTAGCTCGATCCACTTCTATACCTCTTTCTGAAATGATGTGACCTAAAACTACACCTTCGTTTACCATGAAGTAACACTTTTCCCAGTTGAGAACAAGGTCGACTTCTTCACAGCGTTTTAGAACTCTGGATTGATTTGTCAAACAATTATCAAAGGAAATACCGTAGACGCTAAAGTCGTCCATAAATACTTCCATGATAGTTTCAACAAAATCCGAGAAGATACTGGTCATGCAACGCTGGAAGAAGGTGGCAGGTGCATTACACAAGCCAAATGGCATTCTGCGATAAGCCAAAGTACCATAGGGACAGGTGAAGGTGGTTTTCTCTTGTTCCTCAGGGTGGATAGGGATTTGGAAAAATCCTGAGTAACCATCTATATAACAGGAATACTTGTGGCAAGCTAACCTCTCTAGCATTTGGTCAATGAAGGGTAGAGGATAGTGATCTTTCCTAGTCGATTGATTCAGCTTTCTGTAGTCAATACACATACGCCATCCCGTCACAATCCTTGTGGGGATGAGCTCATTCTTCTCATTCTTGACTACTGTTGTTCCTCCTTTCTTGGGAACAACTTGAACGGGGCTAACCCATTTAGAGTCAGAGATTGCGTAGATTATGCCAGCATCTAGCAATTTCATAACTTCAGTTTTAACTACTTCCTGCATGTTGGGATTAAGACGGCGTTGACCTTGAACACAAGGTTTTTGGCCTTCTTCTAAATTGATTCTATGCATGCAGAAGTCCGGGCTTATGCCTGTTAGATCTTCAAACTTGTAACCTATTGCCTTTCTATGCTTTTTCAAGACAGTCAATAGTGAGGTTAACTGATTTACATCTAGGAGAGCACTCACTATGACTGGGCAATACTCAGATTCATCTAAAAAAGCATATTTTAGATTCGAGGGAAGAGGTTTCAGTTCAGGTTTGTGTACTTCTGCCTTGGCAGGAGCATCAATCAAGCTTATGAAATCTTTGATTTCTTATGACGGTATCTCTTTTCCGGTCAGATCCTTTTCCAGCTCACTGATCTCAAAATTGTCATTCTCAGAGATATCCTCCAACAACAAGATTGCCTCTAAAGGATCCTCGATTATTGATGGATACAGAGATTCATCAACAATGGAATCGACAATGTCAATGAAACAGCAAGACTCCTCTAGCATGAGGCTTTTCATTGCACTATTCAAGTTATAGGTGACTTTATCATCACCTACTTCTAGTGTCAGTTTTCCACTCTTAACATCGATTACTGCTCCGGCAGTGTGTAGAAATGGCCTTCCTAGAATAATAGGGATTTGAGAATCTTCAGCCATATCTAGCACGATGAAATCGACGGGAATAAAAAACCTCCCTACTTTGACAGGCACATCTTCTAAAACTCCCATAGGTTGTTTTAAAGAACGGTCTGCCATTTGCAGAGTGATACTGGTGCATTTGAGAATTCCCATATTCAACTTTTCACATATGGAATAGGGCATGACGCTTACACTGGCACCTAGATCGCATAGAGCTTTATCGATTGTGTAGGTGCCTATAGTGCAAGGTATAGAGAAACTACCGGGATATTTTAACTTAGGAGGGGACTTATTTTGCAATAAAGCACTGCACTCAGCTGTGAATGCTATGATTTCAACATCATCTAAAGTCCTCTTCTTAGTTAAGATATCCTTCATGAATTTTGTGTAAGAAGGGATTTGGGTGATTTGTGACAACCCTCGCGAATGCGGAAATAAAACATACAAGCATGTGATTTAATTAGCGGAAATACGGTGTTTTTAAAAAATTTTACATGCAAATAGAAAATACGAGGAGTGTCAAATATTACAAACCAAATACAAAATACTAAAAGAGACGTAGTCTCTCAAAATGTTAACAAAAGACAAGTTATTTAGCAACTAACTAAGAAACGTCTAGAGGTGTTTCATCCAGGGACAACGCCCGCTAGCTCACACCCGAACCCAAAATACCAAGCAAAATGCCATCCAATCAAGCAACTTGTTCATCCATGAAAACATGAACGCCACAATCAGTGGGGAGTAACTCCGGGTTCTCCCAGCCATATCACATTAAACGTACATATAAGGAAATACAAAAGTAGAAGCATGCATATATAGATATACATGTGAAATACGATAAGGATAGATAGGCAATTCAATATTTAAAGATAAGAGCATATGGAATACAAATCCGAATCCATCATGTTATACAAAGACTCGGGGAAGACACTCTTAGGCAACCGAATACGCTAACTAGGGCTTGCATCTCACCGTTAGCGGTATAAGTTTGATAAGATTGAGACTCGACAAACAAACCATGCCAAGTCATGCAATAATCACAAATAATCCATCATATTATCATCCAATCAAACATACAATACGTTGACGACATCTCTCACGGTAAATGCCACGCACTAGCACCATGTACAAACTGTATGATTAAAATCGCATCCACGGGATAAACATTTCCCTGAACGCATACACGATTCAATTCATTTCATATATGTAGACTAATTTCCTCCCGGTAGAACGACAATATAAATACCCGGTCCTAGTCTAAATCTGGCCAGACTCCCGAAATCACATTTTCCGGTTCGACATGCGATAAACATTTCACATCCAAGACTCGGTCAATCATAGAAGCCGAGTACCCCAAATTCGGTCGACATTCACGAAAGAGGCGGAAAAGAGCACAAGCATCATACAAGCGGTACGCTACATGTAAATGACACCACCTCGCAAGTATACAACATTTGACGGCCGGGTCGATCAACGCAAAGTGTTCGCCTCCCAACAACGTCGTCATATGCCCACTAACACATGCAATTAAGCAGTAAGGATACATCCCCGTTCCGACATTCCAGCCTTACGAACG
>JAIUZE010000621.1:0-54010 GCA_022085475.1 Heliosperma pusillum
CCATACTGAGATTTCGAGTCATCTCGATCCGTTTGGAAGCTAGCATCCGCGTAACTGATTGCGCATAGCTTAGTATCTCCTCCATAAGTCAATACCCAATCCTTAGTCCTTCGTAAGTACTTAAGGATGTTTTTAACAGTCATCCAGTGTGTTTCACCTGGATTGCCTTGGTACCGACTCGTCATACTCAATGCATATGCCACGTCTGGACGTGTGCATATCATGGCATACATGATCGATCCTATGGAAGATGCATAAGGAACACGACTCATGCGCTCGACCTCTTCCAATGTCTTGGGTGCCTGAGTTTTACTCAAATGCATCCCAGAAATCATTGGAAGGTACCCCTTCTTGGAGTTGGTCATGCTGAACCTTTCAAGAATCTTATCTATATAAGACTTCTGACTGAGTGATAACATCCGTCGTGATCTATCTCTATAGATACGGATCCCCAATATGCGTTGTGCCTCACCCAGATCTTTCATCTGGAAATGGTTCTTTAACCATACTTTTACCGAAGATAAGAGAGGAATGTCATTCCCATTCAAGAGTATGTCATCGACATACAATATCAAGAAAACAATCTTACTCCCACTCGACTTGACATACAAGCATGGTTCCTCGACCGATCGAGTGAAACCATTCTCTTTTATCACCTAGTCGAAACTGATTCCAACTCCGAGAAGCTTGCTTAAGTCCATAAATGGAACGCTTAAGCCTGCACACTTTCTTAGGATTTTTAGGATCAATGAAACCTTCGGGCTGTACCATGTACAATTCCTCCTCCAAATAATCGTTTAAGAAGGCGGTTTTCACATCCATCTGCCAAATTTCATAGTCATGAAAAGCGGCAATCGCTAAGATTATCCGAATGGAACGCAGCATAACTACGGGTGCAAAAATTTCATCATAATACAATCCTTGCACTTGAGTGAAACCTTTTGCCACTAGTCGTGCCTTATAGGTGTCTGGTTGTCCTTCTACAGAATGCTTTATCTTATAAAACCATTTGCACTGAAGAGGTCGTACCTTATCAGGCAAATCAACAAGATCCCATACGTCATTCTCATACATGGAGTCCATCTCGGATTGCATGGCTTCAAGCCATAGCTTAGATTCGGAACAGGTCATGGCACCTTTATAGGTAGCGGGTTCGTTACTCTCTAGGAGTAAAATGTCATCTCTATCATTCTCCTCGACCATACCAATGTATCTGTCTGGAGAAATGGAGACTCTACCCGACCTCTTAGGTTCCTGAGGAATATTAACCGTAGCAAAAGTTGAAGAAACATCTTCCTCCATCGGTTGCTCGGTTGTTGGTTCTTGAATCTCCGACAGATCGAAGGTTCTATTACTTGACTTGTTCTCGAGAAACTCTTTCTCTAAGAACTTCGCACTAGACGCAACAAAAACTCGATGTTCGGTAGGCGAATAGAAGTAATGACCAAACATTCCTTTTGGATAACCAATAAAGTATGTCTTGACCGATTGCGGGCCGAGCTTATCCTCGTGTCTCCACTTGACATAAGCCTCGCAGCCCCAAACCCAAATAAAGGACAAGTTAGTGACCGTTCCCTTCCCTATCTCATATGGAGTCTTGTCTACAGCTTTAGACGTACTTCCGTTAAGTATAAGAGCAGCTGACAAAAGAGCAAAACCCCATAGTGAATCAGGTACTACCGTGTGACTCATCATGGATCGAACCATATCAAGTAAGGTTCGATTTCTCCGTTCGGACACACCATTTAATTGAGGTGTTCCAGGTGGAGTTAACTGTAATACTATGCCACAGTCTTTAAGGTGTTGATCAAACTCATTTGAAAGATATTCGCCACCACGATATGATCGAAGTGCTTTAATCTTTCTTTCCAGTTGGTTCTCAACCTTATTCTGGAATTCCTTGAACTTTTCAAAGGACTCACTTTTATGCTTCATTAAGTAGACATATCCGTAGCTACTCAAATCATCCGTGAAAGTGATAAAATATCTATAGCCGTCTCTTGCGTTGATTGACATAGGTCCACATACATCAGTATGTATGAGTCCTAATAGGTCATTAGCACGCATTCCAACACCTTTGAAGGAAATTTGAGTCATTTTGCCGATAAGACATGATTCACACGTGCCAAATGATTCGTAATCAAATGGGGAGATAGTCCCATTCTCAATGAGCTTCTTTACACGTTTTTCATTTATGTGTCCCCTACGACAGTGCCATAGATAAGTTTGATCTTTGTCACCAACCTTTACTTTCTTATTATTCACGTGTAATATTTCTGTTGTTTGATCTAAGATATAAATGCCATTCATGGAAACTGCTTTGCCATAAACCATTTCATTCAAAGAGAAAATACAGCTATTGTCTTTAATTGAAAATGAAAAACCGTCTTTATCAAGCACGGAAACATAAATAATGTTCTTAGATAAACTGGGTACATAGTAACAGTTATATAAATACAACTCAAATCCACTCGGGAGTTGGATTACATATGTTCCCATTGAGACTGCAGCAACTCTTGCTCCATTCCCGACTCACAGGTCCACATCACCCTTTGCGAGAGGTGTGATGTTTTTTAGGCCCTGCAAATGATTACACAGATGAGAACCACAACCTGTATCAAGTACCCAAGTTCCGAAACTTGCATGGTTACTCTCAATCATATGAATATAAGATGACATACCAACAGGAGTGACGCGGCCTGCTTTTATGTCCTCACGGTACACGGGACAGTTCCTCCTCCAATGCCCAGTCTTGTTGCAATGGTGGCACTCAATGTCACTGTCCTTGCTCTTTGCCTTGCCTTGTGAGCTACTAGTCTCACCAGGCCCACTCTTACCCTTTCTTCCCTACAGTTAGGTCGCCGTGAGCCTTGCCCTTACCTTTGTTCTTCTTGGAAATCATGAGAACATCTTGCTTCATGCTCCCACTCAATTTCAGATCCTTCTCGGTCTGTACGAGAAGTGAGTGTAGCTCATGAGGGCTTTTCCTCATGTCATTCATGTAGTAATTTGCCTTGAAAAGGGCAAAACCATCATAAAGTGAATGAAGCATAATGTCAATGACTATGCTCTCACTGATTTTGCAATCAAGTGCCTCCAGTTTCTCGACATTCTTAATCATATCAAGAATGTGTGGGCTAACCGGTTGGCCCTTCTGGAGTTTCGCCTCAAAGAAGCGACAGGTATGCTCATAAGTAACGATTCTCGGTGCTTTTGAGAATTCGTTAGTGAGCGTGGTGAAAATCTTATTTGCACCTTGGGCAATGAAGCGTCTTTTCAAATTGGTTTCCATTGCAAAGATGAGTACGTTCTTTATCGCACCCGCTTCCATAACGAAGTCACTATAAGCAAGTGACTCGTTAGCTCTCGCATTGGGGCCTGGGTTTGGCGGTATTGGCTCAGTCAAGTACTTGAGCTTGCCTTCAGCAATGGCAGCATTCCGTAATGCCGCCTCCCAGTCCGCAAAGTTGGACCCGTCATTCTTCAGTCGCGTGGACTGATTCATGTGGTCCATGAAAGTTTTAAGCCAGGAATCACGTGCGAGTGTGGCACTTGGCATAGGGACATCATTATGGCCAGCCATTTGTTATAGCAGTATTATCAATATAAAACGAATTCTACACTGCGAAAAAGAAGAAAAACATAATAAGCATACTCATCGATATGAATTAAGTCTAGTGCAAAACTTGTTTAATGCGAAGACTCAAGCATTTATACAATTGACCTCCCTCAAGAATTATATAAATGATCCCAAGACTCAATTATCTATAAATTGATAAGCCAACCTCTTGGCTAATTCTACCTTTAGAATTCTTGGTCGATAAATTTCTATCTTTAGTCCATCATAATCACGAGAAACTCTTCGGATTATAATGTTGAGGTAAAATAAGTCAACACATACTACTTACCCAACGTAGAAGGGGTCATATGGAGAGTAAGGTCCTATATGCCTACCGACGAAGAAGGGATTCATAGTAGTTTGGCCTATAAAGACTAGTCTCAATTTTAGGTTTTAGAGAAAGATCCCATCAACTTTATTTTAATTCATTTTAAGTGAACGAATATCTAGCATGCGAGAATGAATAAACTAAGATGATGGCTTAAAATTCGTGTGACATCTTTATGTCCATGATAACTAACATCCAAACTATATGAGTCAATTTTCATGCATTTTAGTAGTAGGTGGTTTGGTTTAGGCGGAATATGATGCACTAACTATCATGTGAAGAAATGCAACAAGAACGAAAAATACGTAAAATTACAAAGTCCTAGTGTGGCCTATCTACCAAAATGAACAAAATACAACTTTGGAATCCATCCATAATTGGACCCGAAAAGCTTGTCTTGATGTTCCATCTTGGTCCATGTAGCGGGAGTGAGCAATCCGATCTCCATCTTTAGTCTTCTCAAATTACATTTAATAAATTACAAAATATAAACCTATTTACATTCTAATTTAAAACATAATTTCAAAGAAAACAAAAGGAGATTCGAGATCTCAAAATTACATCAAGATCATGTTTCCATCATTACGAAAACATAATCAACTAAGGCCACACTAGGTAATACAAATTACAACCAATTGCAAAAATACGTAAATAAACCATTCAACATTCAACAAAATAAAATGCATCAACAATAAATTAGTCATTCAAGACATAATTCCATAATTATGTAGAGTAATTTATCCAAACCACCTATTTTAAAATGATCAAAATTATGTGACAATTCCTAAATTACTCACAATAATTCCAATCAAACATAATCCAATTTTAATTCATATTATCGTATAATATGAATTAATCCAACATTATTTTAAACCATTTTAATATAATTGGGTATCCAATAATTGTGAACTTTTTCACAACAACAATCATAAATTATCAATATAATGCATAAAAAAATATTTGGCCAAATAAAAAAAAAAAAAAAAAACCGAATCAAACTTGTTTTTTTTTATAAAACAGCCACGGTTTTTTTTATTATAAAATAATACATACAAATTAAACATTTTAATTTAATATTGCTAATATTACAAGATCGGTACAATTATCAACATTTAATCATTATTAAACATTGATTCAAACTAGATGATTCAATTTAACATTTTAAAATGAATATCTAAATCATGATTAAATCGATTATCTTAATATTCGACTAATCATAATTGATTTGAACATCATTAAAATTAATGAATCATGATGCAAAACAACAATTTAACATCATGTATGCCGAAAATATATAGCAAAAACAAATGTTCATAAACATTCAAAACAATTTCCATTTACATTTTAATTTAATCCTTATTAAATTAAAACATCTACAAATTTATCATATTGCCATCTTAACATTTTAAAACAACAATATCAATAAATCAAAATGAAAACAACGCTCAAAAAAAAAAATTATCACGGCTGAAAAAAAAAAATTTATTTTAGCCGAAACAAAAAAAAAATTCAGAAAATTTTTAATATAATATTTCATCATTTATGAAAAATCATATAAAATAATTTCGTAGCCTAAGCTCTGATACCACTTGTGAGAAATATCGGTATATTTCATTATGAAATTTAAGGATTATAACGAAATCATAATATATGAAATGCGAGTCATAAACGAAATGCATAATATAAAACATAGAGATTAGAATCAACCTCCGGTCCTAGCAATATGGCCTAAGAACAAATATCGAGATCGATATTCTCCTAATCGTTGCACCCAAGATGCTCTGAAAAATGCATTTTTCTTGTGCTAGAATGAATACAAAAATTACTAATAATATTTTGTGAGAAGTAATGATAAGAAATGTAGAGAAAAAGATGATAAAAATCTAAATTTTTTTCTTCTTCTCCTCTCCCTTTAACCGTCCAAGTCAAGTGGAGAAAAGAAAGGAGATATTCCCTCTTTTTTTCTCTACTTGTTTTTAGGTTGTTAGCTTTTTCATTTTAATGTATAAAATGTGTATGTATCATTATTGTCATTTATGTTGTCACATATTAATAAGTCCATACAACATCTTGTAGTCGATTTATTAATACCGGTCTGACATCATTTATTATGACAATATCGTATAATATATACTTCAACTATAAATATCGTATATTTATAATTTTGTAATTAAATATAACAGTTTATATTTAATTACGAATTAACATTTAATTCGTTTAAGCTTTAATTATTTAATCGTATTAAATAATTACATTATATACATCAATTAGATATAACAGGTTATATTCAATTACGAATTAACATTTAATTCGTCTCAGCTAGTATTATTTAATCGTATTAAATAATCGTATCATCATTATATTGACTAACCTTTTAGTCATATACATCGACTAACCTTTTAGTCATATAAGGCATCAATATGATTATATTTTTCATATAATTATATCTCTCAAACACATCCTTTAGGTGTGACTTTTAGGGACCAGTTGATCACCGCCATTAAAATGACAATAACGTCGAACTTCTAGCAAGCCAACCGTTATCGATAAACGTTAATCAACTGATAAGAATACTAAGTATACCCTGTGAACCTGTAAGAGATTTATATACGTTATCACACTAACTGTGGAGGACACTAGCTCCAACAATCCTAGCTGCGCTCCTTCGTCTCCAAACGATCCAAGACCAAGCCTATGCTCGCCTCAATGCCATTGAGGGTCGAATCGTTGCCCTAGAAACTAGGCTACCATCCGCAGACATTCCTGACCCTAGTGTGCACGACAAACTTCCACTAATTGTGGGACAACCAGAAGTCGATACCCCACAAGTTCCTACTGGAGCAGAAAAGCGACTCCAATACTTGGAGGAACAACTAATGTATACCAAGGGAGATGACATCTATAGGGAAAATAGTCGCAAATATGAAGCGGTAAATGCCCAGCTGCCAACCAATTTAAACATGACTGACATCCCAAAGTTCAAGGGGCATGAGAACCCCTTGAACCACATCCGTGCTTTCAAGGATTACATGTCTATCAAAGGCACCAAACGAGAGATTTTCCTTTATTTTATTTTTTTTATAAGGTAAGGAAACAACCTGCGATGTTCCTAAGGATCTTTCCTTCATCTCTCGACACCATTCCCAAACAATGGTTTTATTCCCTATATCACAAGAACATTGCAACTTGGGATGATGCTGCAATTGAATTCACCAAACAATACGCAGACAATGCTGAAATTCAAGTCAACATGCGTACTGTAGAAGTCCTAACTCATAATGAGAAGGAAGGTTTCACCGACTTCCTAAGTAGGTGGAGGAAGACTAGTACCTAATTGGTTGAACGTCCAGATGAGGCCACTCTTGTGGAAAAGTTCGTGGACAACCTAAAACCCATCTATGCAAACCATCTAAGGTACCATAATATAAAGTCTTTTAAAGACTTACATGTGCTAGGGACCAGAATCGAATACGACATCCGAAAGGGACTCTTGTCTAAAACGGTAGGTCGCGGGTATCAAGGCTCAACGAGTCGTTCTTACGGCTCCACTAAAAAACCGATGAGGTCACCCTTATTGAAGCACCACAAAGAATAACCCTCAAAGGAAGTTCACCAACATCGGCGACACATACTCCAATGCTTACAAAAGATTGACTCAACAAGGCAAGCTCCAACCTATAGGACCTACATCTGATCCAGAAAAGAAGAGTAAATTTTGGGATGAGAATGCTTATTGTGAGTATCATAGGGGCACAGGGCACGACACAGAGAAATGTTTCAAATTGAAACATGTCATCCAAGATATGATTGAAGACGGTCATCTACCCCTACCTCTTGGTAGCAAGCCCAACAACACTAAGAATCCTCTTAGAATTCTAGTGATCACGGATGAAGAATCCACCTTGGATTGTTCACACCTTATCTCCCCATTTGAAGATGAAATTAACATGCTCGAAAATGAGGAAAGGTATTCCACCATTTCTCCTACCCTCGATGACTTCATCGCATTGGCTAGAAATGCGAGTAGACAGGTCTCGGAGCTCAAAATCATCGTAACATCCATACGCATTCCGGGAATCACACGCCAAGAAAGCGCACCACGAGCTGTAGTCCTATCCCAACAATCTACAATGCAAGAGGTGATCACAACATGTGACAATCTGGCTAAACGAATCGTCACTTTAGAAGCTAAAATCATCAGTTTAAAAGACCTCAATACTGTCAACAGATATATAGGCAGATGAAAAGGAAGATGAATACGTCACGGAACATTCTCAAAATAGCGAAGATCAAGATGTAAGCTATCTCACTCGATCAGGACATCCTTATGAAGGCGTCGAAGGCGTCCCTCAAAACGGTCCTACTACTAATGGTCCAATTACTAATACCACTGTCATCACCCCAAACGATGGTCAGGGTACATCTACAGACCATCTGCTAAAGAAACTACAAATGACAAAGGATGATCTTTCAGTCTGGCAATTAGTTGCAAGTTTGTTTCCCTATCGCCAAGCTCTACTCTAAGCATTGGCAAAGCTAAATGTAGCACACGACTCTACACCCGACAATGTAGTCAACTTGGTCTTCAAATACTCAGTCAACCTCAGCAACCCAGTTACCTTCTAAGATGAAGACCTACCTCCTTTCGGGGCTAGTCATAACGTCGCCCTGTACATCACAATCACGTGCCTGAAAAAGAATATACCCTTGACTTTTGTAGACGATGGCTCCGCAGTCAATGTCATACCACTGAAGACGGCACGTAAATTGGGCTTGAAAGAAACGGATTGAACTCCTACCAACCAAGGTGTTCAAGCGTATGACGGGACACGACGGAAGGTAGTGGGACTAGTCAAACTCATCATAGCTACTGGGCCAGTCGAGCGAAAGGTTAACTTCCAGATTGTAGACATTGAAGCATCCTTCAACATACTTCTGGGAAGGCCATGGATTCATGCTTCTAAAGCAGTAACATCCAGTGACAGGGTTATCGCGTACCCTAATCAAAGATAAATAACCCAGACTAGGCTAATAACAAATAAATGTAATTAGGGAAGTAAGGGGTTGATCTCGGGGAGACGGGAGATACTTGTGAATAGTTATGGTTAGAACTATACCTTGTACGATTGGCAAATATTTGTCACTAATTACTAAATACTATAAGGAAAATGAATCAGTGCAATAAAGAAAACAATATAGGGAAGTAGGTTCACACATGTAGATTAACATATTGATGAAATTGGATTTAGGATATGCAAATAATTCATTGTGAGTTCGTAAGAATGATGTGTTCATTACAATCATAGATCAGATGGTCTAGCAGGCTTTTAGGCGATTTACTAGGTCTTAATCTACCATGTCATGCTTTGTCTATTCAATTCACGTGTCTCTACCTTGGAAAAGAATTCCATTTTAGTCAATGATTTTCGGCCATAAATCGTTAACTATCGTTACAATCCAAACATGCATAGATACAACGTTTTAAAGGCACAATTTCTTTTATCCAATTATCATCTTTTAATCAATCTACCATGGCTATCCTACACCCTAGAAAAACGACTACTTATGCATGATTAACAATGAAAGGGCAACTATGATTATAAAACTAAGAATGGTAAACATGATGAAGGAAATACTAAAAGAGAAGGAAACTATAATGTAAAGACGAGAATAAAGATTACCGGAAAGGATAGCAAAGATTGAAATGGAATAGGAACTTGAATAGGAAATGCAAACCCGGAAACTTGAGTTCCAATTACAAGTAGAACCATACAAACTTAGAACTAAACTAAACTAAGAAAGATGAAACTAAACTAAACTAAACTAAGAAAGACGAAACTAAACTAAACTAAACTAAACTAAGAAGAGAAGTGTTTTTGTATGAGATTGTGTTGTGAGATGTGTTGAGAAGAGTGGCTGGAGCTCTCTTTATATAGCATTAGAGTTTCGTAGGGAAGGGGTCAAGCATTGAACATATAGGACAAAAATAGGAAGTTGAAGCAATTTGTGCGGAGCAGCAAACATCCCTGATCGGGTACACACTTCCCCGATCGAGTAAGTGGTCATCTAGAAGCTTTGACCAACGTTTCATCTTCCTTTGCCTATGACTTGACTTCCATCATCCCCCTTGACCTCTTGAGTCGGGTTTGTTGATAGGGTTTGATGTAAAGCGATGATTGCTTTCGCCTAATTGATTGATCTTCCGACAACTACGAAACTGTATTCGCTTCTTCTCTCTTTCGAATTAGTGAACCTTCTTGAAATGCCTTTCATTTGGTCAAGCTTTCTTCTTCAAATCGTCGGGTTCTAGGCAAATGCTCGGAAATATAGAAAATGGGCGTAGAAACGTCACTTTCCCTATAAAACAGGTTACAACATAGGAATTCGCCTAGAAGACGATATTAGCTCATAAAGTGGCTTAACAAAGCACAAATGACATACAAAACCGAGCTAAATTGGGGGTTAAAACCATACAAATATTCACTTATCAAATTCCCCCAAGCTAAACCTTTGCTTGTCCTCAAGCAAACATAACAAACAATACCAGGACAAGGGTTGCACGTATTGGCTACTACACCATCAAGAAACAAATCTCAACGTAAAACTTTGGAAACATAATGAATCATAACCCAAAAACAACGTCGGCAAGAATGATACATAAACATGGCCGAGATTTACATAACAGCGTAGCACAAAGAATTTCAGTACAGAATTTTCGGTCTTGCATGATCTTTTGACATATGGACTCTCACGGCACACTCGAACACTCAATGTATGTAAAGGTCAATGTGAAGGTTAAAACGAGCTAGCAACTGACCAATGATAAATTAATACTCAATCCAAACTTTCGATCAATTCCCAAAAGACGAATAATGAAGCCAGAAGTAACGGATTGGCTTATTACACACGAAACACTAGGGTAAACTCCTTCTATTGATTTGACATTTTGAGGAGATACTCACAACTTCTTCTTTTATTTCGTTTTTTTTCTTTCTTTTGATTTTTTTTCATTTTCTTTTCCTTTTCTTTTCTTTTGAACATCACTTCCTGAACATTTTCGTTCTCCAAATTCACTTTGTCATTAAGGAACAAAATCTTCTCAAAAGAGCACCAATACACCATAGTCTAGCTACTAGCTCAAAAGGTAGGCAGTTTTTGTGTATCTATTATTTTGTGAAGCATTTGTATGAAGGGGCTAATTTTGAGGGGTAATTCAAAGTGAAAAAGGCTTCAAATCTTAGTGAATCATGAATGCAATGCTTATAGAAATGAAATGAGAACCATACTTATGCGTTTTGACATGACACACATCACAAGGAGAACTACACACACCTAAATGAGACTGGGTATAGATGTACCAGTCTAAGGAGGTTCTACCTTACAATATATGTAACTTGCCAAATGTCAAGATCAAGCGTACTCATCTATAGATTCATTCCATGCCTACTGTGTACAAGACTTCCCCATGTATGCACAATTCAATAAATATTGAATGATTATCTTTTGAAAGCTCTAAGTTTGGGAAATGTAACATGATAGCATAGTAAACAAGCAAGCAAAGCATGAAAAGCATTCAATTATGTTCAGAAATTTTTAAATTTTCTCAAAAATCTTCTCTTTCTTTTATTCAAAATTTGAAAAATGATCAACTAAAATGCAAAATGGGAAAATGCAATCCCTCCCCCAAGCTAAACATCACATTGTCCTCAATGTGAGCACGAAGACTAAACATGCAATGAGATGCTTAATGGGGAAAAGGACAAATGAAAGAAGAGTGAAGCTTACTAGTCAGCGCGGACTCCCCCAAGCTAGTCTTTTGGACTTGACAAGGAAGGTCTTTATAGATTCTTCAAAAACTCTTTCATCTGCAAAATAAATCCTAACAACGAAAAAGGGAATACAAAAATAAAAATGCAAAAAGAAAAGGAACACGGGTTGCCTCCCGAGAAGCGCAATTTAAATGTCTTGCTAGACTCTTTATTAATGAAAATCATTCTTTGTGCCTTAAAAAGCATGTCAATGCCCTTAGAAGTCGGTCATATACCTGCGCATGAGCTATACAAAAACATATGTAAGCAATTGACAAGATATAGGCATGAAATATTGAAGGTAAGGATTGATATATCTTATCATTGTGCGCATGACAAACTTCATAGATGACCACTGAACTACTCCACTCGTCAGTGAGAGATGGAGTGAAATGGTTAAGATCATGGAACAAACAATTAGTTCCCAAAATATCATTAGTGGACTCTAATTGGGGGTAGGGTGAATCAAAGGATTGGGAATCAAAAATGGGTGGTTGATGCCACTTAATTTTAAGGCTAGGTTCACAAAACCCGGTATCAGTTTCAAATAAATCTGGAATATCTTTAGCGAAGGGATTTTCAAAGAAATCTGATGACTCGATCAACAACTCTCCATTGGAGTCACAAATGGGCTTAACAACATCCTTGTCTAAAGTCTCGACTACCATATGGTCAATATCAATAATGGGGGTCTCAAAATTGTCAAATAGAACGACACTAGAGTGACTTTCAATCGAAAAGGTTAGACCATCATCATCGTCATCTATTAATTCATATGATTGGGGAGAATTAGACTCACATGAGGGGGCTTAAAAAGCATTGGAGAAAATAGACTCACATGGATGAGGTGAAAAAGCATAAGGAAAACTGATTGGCTAACATTTTTTAAACGTGGGTTCTTCCTTTTGCCCTTTGAGCATTTGAACTTGAGCCATGATTTCATTGATTTGCTCTTGGATTCTCAACCGCCGGTGCATTTCATCCCAAGATTGGGATGCCATAAAGTCCAAGAAAATCCAAAGTTCCTTTCGTCTCTTCTGATAAAAACTTTCAGCACTCAATTGCATAGCCAGGCTATGACACTCAATGCGCATTCCATGAAGCACGACATCTCTCATATAGGTCTCATCAGGTACACACTTCCCCGATCGGGTAAGTGGTCATCTAGAAGCTTTGACCAACGTTTCATCTTCCTTTGCCTATGACTTGACTTCCATCATCCCCCTTGACCTCTTGAGTCGGGTTTGTTGATAGGGTTTGATGTAAAGCGATGATTGCTTTCGCCTAATTGATTGATCTTCCGACAACTACGAAACTGTCTTTGCTTCTTCTCTCTTTCGAATTAGTGAACCTTCTTGAAATGCCTTTCACTTGGTCAAGCTTGCTTCTTCAAATCGTCGGGTTCTAGGCAAATGCTCGGAAATATAGAAAAAGGGCGTAGAAACGTCACTTTCCCTACAAAACAGGTTAGAACATAGGAATTCGCCTAGAAGACGATATTAGCTCATAAAGTGGCTTAACAAAGCACAAATGACATATAAAACCGAGCTAAATTGGGGGTTAAATCCATACAATTATTCACTTATCATCCAGTCTACACCAGAAGATCAAAACTCCTCTAGATGGCAAGGTAGTGACGCTCTCTTCATCACCTATCCAGGTTGTGATAGTGATAACATCAAATTGAGTCATGTCATTTAGGGTAGCTTAGTTACTTATTAATGTTAATTTATGGGTCTTTAGTACTCCTTTTGTATTAAGTACTTCTCTTAGTCTTTTGTTTTAATTTCATTTAATTAGATTATTTTGGAAGGTGATTGATGTTAAGCATTGAAATGTATGCCAATAAGGTGCACATTTGTGAGGTTTTGGTTGTTGTGTGTTATTTTGGAAGCATTGGCATGTAAAAACAAGACGAAAAATGAAGTTTTGGTTGTTGTGTGTTATCTTGAGTTCTAGATCTCGTATCGATGTTAGGTCAAGTGGAGGTGATAGCTTATCCTCTTAGCTTTCCAGCGCTAGGTTTCACAACCCAAATGACCAAGAAACGAGAGAGATATGGCTCTCGCAAAAACAGGCTGAAACGCTGACCGTGCCACACGACGCTGCCGGCGTCCTGTGACGCCGTCGGCGTCCACCGGCGCCGCCAGCGTCCGACACTGCTGGTACGCGACTATTTTTCCGCCTTCTTGTTCTTTAGCCCATTTCTCAAGGCCCCTATGTTTCCGAAAGGCAAGGGTATAAAAGAGCAACAAAAGAAGAGAGAAGAAGGAAGAACACAACACATACTCTCATATCATAATTGAATCTCATACTTTGTTCTTCATCTTTTGGGTATCTTTTAGTTGAACTTGTTATTATTTGGGTTGTAATTTATTAGTAATGGAAGGCTAATCCTTCAAATACTTGGTGTAATTTGAACAAGTTCACACCTTTAGTATTATAAGACTCTTTGAATCTCTTCCTCTTTAGTTAATACCATATTTCTCATGTTATTTTCCATTGTTGAATGAATTATTGTTCAGACTAACCATCTTAGCAATTTTTTGTTTAATTATTGCTTTGTCTAGATAAATTTGGTTAATTTGTCTTGATAATGTTGAAGCAACCTTGAAAGATTGTAAATTTGGTTTAAAAGTTGAAATCTTTTGAGTGGAATTTGGTTTATTGTGTGATTAGAACATGGTTTAATGTTTTATTTCATGATTCTAGCTTGTTTCTTTGGTTTTGTTCATAAAGCTTGCATCTTTGATTTGGGCTCATTGTTTAATGGGTGTAAATTGGGTTGTAAAGGGTCATACTTGGTTGATTTAATCTTTGTTGACTAATTTCTTAGAAACATGTATTAGATAACTAGAAAAGAGAGGAAATAAAGAGTCTTTACTTTGCTAATTGTTGTGTTACTTTGGATAATTGCACTAAGTACTTTTCTCATATTTGATTTCTTGCATAGAAGGTGTTTGTTCTATTGTTTAGCCTAGAATTTCATGTTTCAATGTGAGTCATGTTTTTAACCAAATTTCTTCTTTTATGTTAATCTACATGTTTTCTCATTGTGAATATCATTGTTTGTGATTATTAGCAATTAGTGTCTTAATTAGTAATTAGTACCTTCATTAGTGTTTAGTTTCTTAATTAGTGTCTTAGCTAATTGTTTAGAGTCTAGATTTAGCTTAATTTTGCCTTCTCTTGGGTTCGACCCTATTCTTACCATTTGCTACCTTTATTTAAGATATTTTGTGTTTGTTTAGGACATATAAATTGTTATTTGATCGTAGCTAATTAGCGGATTTAACGACACGTGAAATTAAGCCCGTCAGATAGATAAAATGTCCAACAATCAAGTAGCTACAGATCCAATATATGAGTTTGGAGGATTTCAGAGTGGGAATCTTGTAGAGAGTGAGTTGGTGCCTCTATATTTCGACCCAGACTCTAACCTAGTGGTAAACCACATACTTAAATCCCAAGGATACTTCCCAGGGATGCCATTAAACCCAACCAGAAAAAGTACCTTTGCACCATACAAAGAAGGGAACTTTGGAAAGAGACCATTGCGGCTAGGTTACAAACCTACGAAGGAGGAAACCTTAGAATTGCTTACTCAAGAGCAAAATCGTAAGAGTCAGGGAATCCAGATACAGCCTTATCTCCCTACTTTAATTAAAACGGATATTTCGTTATGGAAGGAAGCCAAGAATACTTTCACGGGTTTCCCGAGACTTGGCACTATAGGGGAATACAATTAGCTGGAATCAAGGTCTTCCATGATTGCTACTTTATTTCCTCAGAAACGATTGCTACCGTTAAAACTCGTTAGACACCTTGTTTAGACGAACAAGCATTTAGCCTTCTGTTTGGAGAAGATCGATTCGTCAGAGCTGCACAGGATAAGATCATTATCATGATACTTCAGGACGATAACTTCAATCCTACAACATTAATCAACGACGCTGGCTCAAGCCAACCAAAAGGATGGAGAAAGTCGATCAAATGGACCAACAGCCAAGGAAAACTCTTCAAAGTCACTACCGGAGAAGAAGAGATGTTCAAAGAAGAACCAGACGACAATGAATTCGAGTAAGAGAAAGAGTCGGAGTCGGAGTCCGATTCAGAGTCTAGCAAAGTTGTTAGAGAGTATCCTCCTGCTGTCATTCCCCATCCCTTTATTTCTCTTAGCCTAGCATCTACCAGTAGCAGTAGTATGGGATATGTCCCAGCAGCTATTCCTTTAGTGCCTCTGACTACTGAACAGATGGCCTCTTTGGTTCAGCTGTTTTCAAAATTTAATATGAATAAATCTGATTTTGCTTACTCCTTGCGTTATTATGAATGCAATTCTGATTACGATGATAATGAGGATAATCTAGACCCAGACTCAATCGAACTACCTCCCTATATAATCAAAGAAATACTAAAAGAGGGGAAAGGGGCACAAGTCATAGAAAAAACTGAATCTATTAACGTAGGGACCGAACTAGAACCCCAAGAAGTTAGAATAGGGACAACCCTGAATACGACTGAGAGGTCCAGCTTCGTAGACCTTCTACACGAGTTCAAGGATGTTTTTGCTTGGTCTTAAAAAGACATGCCAGGGATCGACATGGATACTGCAGAGCACGGAATTCCAATCAAGCCAGGTTTCAAACCCGTAAAACAGAAGCTCCATTGGATGAGGACTGAATGGGCTCTTAAGATCAAATAAGAGATTGATATATAAACAACTCACGACCGAATTCATAAAAGTTTCCGATTATTCTGACTGGGTGGCTAACGTAGTTCCCGTACCCAAAAAGGATGGGCGAATCTGGGTTTGTGTTAATTTCAGAGGCATAAACAAAGCAAGTCCCAAAGATGACTCCCCCCTACCGCATATCGACATATTGGTAGATAACACAGCAGATTACGCATTGTTATCCATCATGTATGGGTATGCGGGGTATAACTAGATCAAAATGGCCGAAGAAGACATGCATAAAACAGCTTTCGTCACTCCATGGGGCACATACTCCTACACGGTTAAAGCATTTGCACTAATTAATGCTGGAGCAACGTACCGCAACTACGTTATTACATGACATGATGCATAAAAAAGTGGAGGTATGCGTAGATGATATGATTATCAAATCCAAAGACAGGAAAGGGTATAACGATAATCTTTGCAAGTTCTTTCTTAGATTGCGCAAATACAACATGAGGCTCAACCCTCAGAAATGTGCATTCAGAGTAACTTCAGGCAAACTCCTAGGACACGTCGTCAATCAGAGCAGAATAGAGATTGATCCATCCAAGATCAAGGACTTAATCGAAATGCCGCACCCCAAAACAGAGAAGGAAGTTAGAGGTTTCCTGGGCAAAATACAATATGTGAGTCGGTTCATATCGAAACTCGCTAGGATCTGTGAGCGTATTTTCAAAAAGCTAAAGAAAACAGACCATACCATTTGGGATGATGATTTCCAACAAGCATTCTACAGAATTAAGGAGATATTAGCAAAACCACCAGTGTTAATGCCTCCCCAACGAGATCAATCACTTGGTTTATATCTCACAGTCACAGAAACGGCCATGGGGGCTATGCTCACACAAACGGTCGGGAAAGAAGAAAGAGACATCTCCTACCTTAGTAAAAAGTTCTTAGAATATGAGTGCAAATACACACCTCTCGAAAAGAAATGCCTCGCTCTTGAGTGGGCAACAAAGAATCTACGTCATTACATGCTTAGCTACTCAGTCAAGGTGTACTCCAAAATGGACCCTATCAAATACCTCTTCGAGAAACCCGTCCTTAACGGACGTCTAGAAAGATGGACTTTAATGCTCTCAGAGTTCGATCTCAAATACATACCTCTGAAAGTCATAAAAGGACGTGTCGTCGCTGAGTTTTTCGCAGACAATCCGATCAACAACACCCAAACAATAAATATGTGGTCATTTCCAAACAAGGATATATTACAAACTTGTATAGACTCCTGGGACCTTTAATTTGATGGTGCATCAAATTTAAGAGGGCTCGGAGTTGGAGTGTTGCTCCTTTCTCCTGAAGGCGAGCATACACCACTATCTGTCAAAATCGACTTCGAGGTGACAAATAACGCAGCAAAATACGAAGCGTGTCTTATCGGTATACAAGCAGCAGTTACTCTAGGCATTAAGAATCTTCGAGTGCGTGGAGACTCCTTCTTGATAATCAACCAGGTCACGGGATCGTGGAAGAAGTGAAAGTCTAGCACCCTATCAGGCTAGAATCGATCAAGTTGCCCAGTTCTTTGATCAAGTTACCTATCTACATCTACCTCGCGAAGAGAATCAATTTGCAGACGCTCTTGTGAAACTTGCAGCCTTTATCAATATGCCTGAATAAATGATCAACATGCCTTTGTGCATCGAACGACGGTAAGAATCGGCCTATACGTACCAACTTACGGACGAAGAAGAGAATCCAGAGGAACCTTGATTCCAAGCCATTCTAAACTTCAAACTCAACGGTACATACCCACCATAGATAGATAAGAGGGGACAACGCGACATACGCTTACTAGCCTCTCAGTACCTTCTCATGAACTCGTCCTCTTCGACGAACGAAGACTGCGTGCATTACACAATGTACAGACATAACAAGCACGTATCAAACGAGCATTCAACAAATGAGGTAAGCCCAGAAACATCAAAGAAGGGGATTTAGTGCTCAAGTCAGGCAGAGCTCTGTTACCTGTCGATCTATGAGAAAAGTTCAAACCTAACTGGGCTGGGCCTTTCTTAGTCAAATCTATATTCTCAGGGGGTGCAGTTAAAATCATAGACCTAGACGGGAATGAATTCGCTAACCCTACCAACCTAGACCAGTAGAAACGATACCAACCTTAGCATGCACTAGAAAGCGCAACACGCGCAACCCCACATGTCGCTCATGCAACACGGAATAAAACCGGCCCCATGCCAGTTGAACTTAAATGTCGCTATGCTCTTGCATTTTGACATTTAGATAATCCTCATGTCATCAAATAAATCGAATTGTACTTCTTTTAGGAGTAAGCAAGGCATACGCCGCCTTTTTCTAAGTTCATTACAAGCTCTTGTTTCAAACATTTATTCTTTACATTTTCTCGTACTACGCACAAGGTTTGATTTTATTTTTCTAATGAATACGTAGGCAATCCTTCACAGGATTCAACCCAGCTATTATTTTGAAAAGTAAATAGAAGGACATTTGCATTTGCACTTGAAATTCAACAAGAATAATAAAACAAAAACCATTAGTTTCTTAACTAACTCAAATATTTATTCATTGTCCAAAAATAATAATAGTGTATTTCATATAGAAAGAAATGCTGAGTTAAAAAGCTAAGGCTAGGATTCTAAAAATCCCATCTTTTATTACAAACTAAAAAATAATAATAATACTACATAATAAAAAAATGACTAAGGCTATTCCTTCATCTTCCCTTTGCCTTTGTCATCTTTCTCACACTTCTTGTCTCGACCACGAGGGGGACGCTCCAGCGTTACCCCTCACCTAAATATCAATGGTCTTTGTCGAGGTCTTGTTTTTCCATGTCTATCAATCACTACCCTCCCAGCAGGATTAGTTCTCGACTTCTTCGCTGAATGCTTGACTAGGAATCCGGCTTCCTCTTCGCCTTCAGTGAAATATTTCGACCTCTCCTTACCAGATTCATAAATCTTGCAATCTACAGGCTAGCGCTTTCTTAGCTTCTCACGCTCTTCAGGAGTACTAGCTTTCCTCCATCGCAGATATAAGTCAGATACCCATAGGGGGTTAACAGGAACGGGTATGAACCACATATTCCTTTGTGCCCATCTCGCGGACCACTCCCTACAAGACTCTACAGTATGAGCCAGGGCAGTCTGTGGAACAGTATCAAGTTTCGGGATCATCTGTCTAAGGCCCACTTGCCTCACCAGTCTTTCCGAAAAGATACATACCATGAATTCCAAGCCAGGAACGCGAAGTAACCGAGTCGGATCCAACGACGATACCCCAGTCATCGACCTAAGGTGCCACCATGGCACAGTCCATTGGATCAAAGGGCCACCTTCACCTTTCAGCTTATTTTCACAATAATTGGGAATTCTGGAGAAGTCTACCATCTAGAGCCAAGTCCTCGTGGTAATAGATCGAGCACGGTACCCACGCACATCAACTGGGGGCTCAATCAATCGCAAGCGCTCCATTAACAATATCTGGAGCACGCAAGCAAGAGTGTCAAAAAAAAAGAAGAAGAACAAAAAGAGACCAAAAAAAGAATAAAAGAAGAAAGCACATATTCTTACTTGCAAGATGAAGGAACTCCCCAGATATGGAAGTTTGTGGCTAGCCCTCCTATTATCTAGGCCAAGAATGATCTCTCATAGGCAAAGACAAGTTGGACTCTTGCGCAGCTCCATTTGCTCCACCAAGAAAAGAGGGTCTCCCCTCATCTCCTTGTCAATGTGTCCTTGGAAGATGTAACTATGCAAAAGGCAAAACCAAAGGCCCTGCGCCTCGCAACATAGGATCAAGAAGGGTCATCCCTATTTATAAATCGATTCAGAAAATAATGCATGCCGCCACCCGTTGAGGTTACAAGACGGTCTACCTCAGCTTTGGTCAACCCAAGGAGGTCCCTAATTTTGTTCTTATATCCTTGGGAGTTAAGGGGTATAACTGGAGCATCTTCCGTGTCCCACCCCCCAATGGCACCTATTTCTTTCGGGAAAAGACAAATATTGCCTCCAGGAAACACAAATACACGCAAATTAGGGTCCTAGTACTCAAGACAAGCATCTAGGAAGAGCCTTACTACTCTCACAAATTTCAAGCTCAAGATTGTCCCTAGGTTTCTCAACATGGGTGAACTTGTTTGCCCACTCTTTGAGACAGTTTTAAAAGGCATCCAACACAACTAAAGTAACAAGCTTTAAGATTTCTACCAAAGGATTAGGCTAGAATCATGTATCACAACACTAAACCATTTTATAAAACACAACACACACTTTTCCACCTCAAAGATTCCAACTTTAAGCCAAAGTTGCAATCTTTCAAGTTTGCTTCAACACATTCAAAGATAAGACAACCAATTCTACCTAGAATAAGCATTAATCAAGTAAATAAAATGTAAAGATGGTTACACTAAATATTCATCTACTCAACACAAGAAATTAACACAACAAAAGAGTATTATAGAGAAGAAATAAGGATTATAAAGTCTTAGGAGGGTCACAAACAAGATGTGTTATAATGTTTGGTATTTATACCCTTCAAATTCACCCAAAAGTTAGGCTTCCAAATAATAGAATAAAGTATTTTTTGAGTCCGCAGGAGCAGGAAAAAGCACAGCGTGCGTCATATGACGCAGCCTGCGTTTTCAGCCTGGCAGCATGTTTTAGCGAGAGGAATATCTCTCTCATTTCTTGGTTGTTTGAGGCGTGCGGCTTAACCTTAAAGCTGAGAGGATAATCTATCACCTCTACTTGGCCTTGCATCGATACGAGGTCTATAATTCAAGATGTGCCTGTTTGAAGTTGACCCTTGTAAAACCGAGTTTTCAATTTCTTCATTTTGGTTCTTGTTTTGCCTGTCAAGGCTTTAAACCTTTCATTTTCTTGCTTTCCTTGACTTTACACTTGTTTTCTTGCCTTGCCTTTAACTATCCTCCTTTTCCTTGGTTTTGGAGATATAGAAACCGAGTTTGCCTTTGCAAATTACAAGCGAAAGTCATAATTACAAAGTTACAAGTGAAAATCAAGTTAAAACCCCAAAATTACAACCAAAAGTGCAAACCGGCATATTACATAAAACTCCTGCAAAAATCTGGTATTAAGCATGTTCATTACAATAAAATTAACCTATTGACCCGACACAATTTGACTATATCAAACCCCCCAACACTCGGACTTTTACTCATCCCGAGTAAAACTCGAGATAAAGCAAAGACTGAGTCCTTTTAGTGAGGATGAGGAAATTCAATCATTCTTCCCTTACCACATCATTCTTATATCTCCCTAAAAAAAAAACCACCAATGACCAAATCAAATAAAAAAGTTTAAGACTCTAAGTTATGTAAACACTCTTCTCTCACTCCCCCTCCTTATCTCTCCCTCTTACAAAGACACAAAAACCACTGACTCCGACTCGACTCATCACTCCGCCCTTCTTATATCCCCGCAAGGTAATTGCCACCCTTGTCTCATCCGAGACAATAGCAAGGTAGCCTCAAAACTCCTACAACACAAAACACTACAAATCCTTATAACACCCCTGTATGACCCCATAAATGACAAGCTAGGCTACTTAGTAGACCCCAAACTTCACAATTTGCACAACCAAGTAACCTACAAGAGAAATCCACCAATTTGGAACAAAATGTGTAACTAAAAAAGAAAATAAATTCTAATCTAAGCTCTTTCCAAAGCCCTCCTTAGCACTCCCTTCTTTTTCCTCCAAGATTATCTTCATAGGAAATGGTATGCTCAATATTTTTTGTTTTTTTTTTCTTTCTCTATTTTTTTTTCGAAAATCCCTCATTTTGCTTAAGGTGTCCTTTCGCGTTTTCACCTTAGCATTCCTTTCCTCTAATTGGTGGCTCACAACTCGATTCTTCATTTTGCCCGGAATTCCCTTTTGGGTTTTCATTCTGTCCTCGGCCATCTTCCCATTTTTGGTTAGGTGCCCACTATTGTGGGTTTTCACCTACCCGGAATTTTCATTTTTTCGATTTTTTTTTCAAAACTAATGCATCAAAACATGAAATAAAACGTACATATGTTACATCCAAACTCCTCCTCCACACTTAGTTTCCACATTGTCCTCAAAGTGGAGGAGAGGTACAAAATGTAAAGGATAGAAAAGAAATATTAAATAAGAAGTACGGGTTGCCTCCCGTAAAGCGCTTTTGGTTTTTGTTGTTTGTTCGACGCCTTTTCAAGATCTTTCTTCTTCAAAAGTCAAGAGCGGAACAACTCAACGCCCTTAGTAACCGATGAAAGATGTTGGCCCACAAAGTAGAGAAATGGATGTAGTAGAAGGCTAAAATATTACAAGTGTGAGCAAGATATAACAAATCTATGTCACGATATGGCTCCTTGTAAGAGAAGAAACAGATGGTGAAAACCACGTAAGAGCGAGGGAATACATGAGTTTCCTTGGGGACCAAAATGAAAGTCTCTTCAAAACGAATTTCTGGCGGTTCCTCCTTGAGGGGGTAAGCTTCCAAAAATTATTTTACCAATCTCTCTTTAGCACCCTCCTTAACTTCCACAATTGCAAGTTTTATAGTCTTTGGAGGGTCACAAACAACAATTTCAATAACCTCAACCTCTTCTTTTTCCATCTCAAACTCCCCCCAAGTCATGTCTTCTTTCTCATTCTTCTCAAACACCTCACTCCCCAATTCCATAAAAGTCAAATTCGGGCAAGAATTACTACAGACTAAGGGGTTTTTCTCAAGGTGTGAGGCATGAATTCCGGAACAAGGAATGTGAATAGACTCAATGGATGTTAAGGCCACAGAGGATTTCAAGTCACACACATCATATTCATCATCCCAAAAACCATACTGATCAACAACATACTTTTAATAATTGTAACTTATTTCATGCTTTGGGGAAGGAGGGTCTTCATCCTCAAAGTCATACGCATGACTAATGAAACCATTATCAGCATAAGAATCATCTAAAGTGTGCATCTCATCTTGTTCGATACTACTTTCTTAGATATCCCTAAGGTGTTCGTTTACTTGAATTTAAAAGTTTGCCAGCGTCACATTGTATAGCTCTTGATCCTCTTTAGCTATATCCCTTTCAATTTAATTTGTTTTATCAATGTTCTGTGCCCCTTTGAGAATATCTTGAAATATGTCATTGATGCTCATTGAATATGTTTCATGGGTGGGCATTTCCTCACTATGGTTGAATTGGGGTTGACAAGAATTTTCCAACTCCCATATAAATGTCTCTTTAGCCAAGTAAAGAAAAAAATCTCACTTCTCTTCATAATCAAACTCATACTTAAACTTTGCATCACTCAAACGATGAACATGAAACATGGTTTCTTCATTCAACCCATTAAACAATACATGACAAAGTTCCCAAGTTTGATAAGGGTAGTGACAATTTGAGACATTGTCCCCCAATCGATCAAAATATGCATAAAATGGTTCATTCTCAAATTGGGGAAAATTAAGTTTGTCATTTCATCAAACAAGTTAAAAAATCTACAACAAGTAATTGACTCCAAATACTTACAAGAACGAACAACAAACTTAAGCCAAAAGTTTAGACTAGCTTTAGCTTTTGTTGCCTTCCCCGGTAACGACGCCAAATTTGACGAGCTAAAAACCGTCGTCGTTAATTCCGATAACTCGCAAGACCAAATAAGAATATATACTACCTCAACTAGACTCAAACTATCATAAATAAAAGGGTAGTATGGGTAAGTAAAGGGCCAAACTAAAGAGAAGACGGTCTAAAACTAAGCTAACTACTTTACTCTAGATAAACACTAATGAAAGATTAGACAATAATTAAAACACTAACTACAAAAATAAATCACTAATCACTATTAATCACAAATAATGGATATTTATAATGGACAACTTCTAGTAAGATATAAATGAAGAAATTTAGTTGAGATGGTAACATGAAAATGCAAAAAATCAGATTTTTTCTAGGCTAGACATTCTAGCAAATACTTTAAATGCACTAAACCAATTTGAGACAAACACTTGGTATCATTCTCCCAAGATACACCAAAAACTATCAAAGGTGACTCCTTTACAAGATCCCCTTCATTTATCTCCTACTACCTCCCAAGAGACTATTTAATATGAATTAAAACACCCAAGATTAACCCTTTGAAACTCAAGCAATACTCATTAAATCACAAGCGCAACTAAAGTAACAAGCTTTAAGATTTCTACCAAAGGATTAAGCTAGAATCATGTATCACAACACTAAACCATATTATAAAACACAACACACACTTTTCCACCTCAAAGATTCCAACTTTAAGCCAAAGTTGCAATCTTTCAAGTTTGCTTCAACACATTCAAAGATAAGACAACCAATTCTAACTAGAATAAGCATTCATCAAGTAAATAAAATGTAAAGATGGTTACACTAAATATTCATCTACACAACACAAGAAATTAACATAACAAAAGAGTATTATATAGAAGAAAAAAGGATTATAGAGTCATAAAATGATAGGAGTAGTGCACTTATTCAAGTTACACAAAGTAGAAAGGACTTAGCCTTCCATAATCTTCATAATCAAAAGATTAAGCTTAACTTACTACAGGTTTTTAGTGTGAGAAAATTAAAACAATATGAAAGTTCTAGATGTAAAAAGATGTGTGATGGTAGATTAGATGGTACCCTAGATGAGTGATAATGATGGGTATTTATACCCTTCAAATTCACCCAAAAGTGAGGCTTCAAAATAATAGAATAGAGTATTTTTTGAGTCCGCGGGAGCAAGAAAAAGCGCAGTCTGCGTCATGTGACGTAACCTGCGTTTTGCTCTTGGGAGCATGTTTTTGCGAGAGGCATATCTATATCATTAAATCTAAGAGGATAAGCTATCACCTCCTTTTGGTCTTTCATCGATACGAGGCTTATAACTCAAGATATGCCTGTTTGAAGTTGACCCTTATAAAACCGAGTTTTCAATTCTTTATTTTGGCTCTTGTTTTGCATGACAAGGCTTCAAACCTTTGTTTTTCTTGCTTTCCTTGACTTTACACTTGTTCTCTTGCCTTGCCTTTAACTATCCTCCTTTTCCTTGGTTTTGGAGATATGGAAACCGAGTTTCCATTTTGCAAAATACAAGCAAAAGTCATAATTACAAAGTTGCAAGTGCAAATCAAGTTAAAACCCCAAAATTACAACGAAAAGTGTAAACCGGCATATTCATAAAACTTTAATTAAAACCCAGAACAAAACATGTTCACTAAGATAAAACTAACCTAATGACCCGACACATTTTGACTATATCAGTTGTGCAAGGTCAGGAGACCAAAGAAAAAGTATGATCTCGATTATCTTCCGAAGAAGACTAATTCAACTAAATGTGACTGTAAATTTCACACAACAAATGTTGTCTCTAGCTATAGAAGCAAAGTGTAATATCCGTGTTTTATAGCTTTTGAGAAGGTTAAGTCAATCGACTGACCGAGTAATGTGGATTGTAGTCTAAGTTTACTAATTTTTCTAAATACTCCATTTTTTTCTAAATACTCTAATCTTTCCTAATTACTTTCTAACTAACCCTAAACTTATAAATACTCAACTACCTTTTTAAGTTGATACTTTTACACACCTCATAAACTATTATAAACCTAAATTGAGAGAAAAGAGAGAAAAAGGAATTATACAGTTAACTTGGGGATTTTGCATCTACCTTCAAGGGATTCATTCTCTTACTTTGTAAGTTATCTTTGTGACACCCCACGATTTCTCAATAAAGTAAACACATAATTTACAGCGAAAAATACGACTTTAAAAACATTAAATACAAAACCGCGAATGTCACTTTATGTTATAAAACGAAACTTAGTCTAATAAATAATAATACACAAACTATGTCACTGTAACTTAAATAATACACAAGGGATCCCGATCCCTCAATAAAAACACAAAAGATAAATAAAAATAATACAAAGTACAACGCTAAGGGTGAATCGATGTAAGTACAACGCTCGCTAGCTCACTCGTCAAAGCCTCATGCAACACAAACTGGTAACCTGTTCATTCATGAAAAATGAATACCACAGTCATTGGGGAGTAACTCGAGGTTATCCCAGCCATATCACATTAAAACAAGCATAATTAGAGCATGTGAACATACATTATCATACATATATACTTTTTATGCCAATTATAATGATAACATTTCATATTAGCGTCATAAACATGTGAAAATCAATACAACATATTCATCATATTATCAAGACTAGAGAAGACTCACCATGGCAACTATATCGCTATTAACAGCTTGCATCTCATTGCTAGAAACCATATAATTGAAGAGGTTGGAGACGTGACACACCCAAGACCATAATAGGCATCCAACAATATAATACATCCAACACCCATCATTTGATCAAACATACTCCCACGGTAAATGAAATAAACTAGCATCTGTACTTTGAAAGACAGGTCAATGTAAGTCCACAAGATAAACGTTTCCTTGAACCGTATACAATAAAAATTTCGTATACTCATGACCAAGACGACTCTAGACTCTAATCCTACATATAGGACTACGATAATAATACGATAAAAGTCTAAATCTGGGCAGACTGTCGGGACATGACGTGTACTCGATTCGACATGCGGCTAGACGTGCACACATCCAAGACTCGGGCGACATAACGGAAGCCGATACCCCAAATCCGGTAGTACGGCCAACGGCAGAGGCGGACAAAGAATGAGCATACCAATCCCAGCAATACGGCCAACGAGAAAGGTTATCACAATAATAAGCACTCATACTCTGACAATACGGCCAACAGAGATGAGACATCAAACAAAGGTCAAGCTAGTACGCTACATGAATTCACACCACCTCGCAAGTATACAACATTTGATGGCTGGGTCGATCACGCTAAGTGTTTGCCTCCCAACAACGTTGTCATATCCCCACTATCATACAATAGAATGTACCTCTATCACTTTGACATAAAGTCTAACGAGTATAAGGGTACAAACGGGAAATGAGAGTTCAATATCATCCAACAACCAAGACTCAACGACTACTCAATGCATAAATGACTTAAACTAGTTAAATATAAAAAACCGTCAATAAACATGTGAATAAATCATGTCAGATAAGATATAGTCCTTATATAAATATTCAAGGTCATTCCATAAGATTATAACGTAACCAAATCATAAAAAGCGTTACATATGAGAGCATGTGAGAAAAGAGAGTAAATGAAGGTCGAGGAGTCTCAAGCCGGTTAAATGCATAAATGACTTAAACTAGTTAAATGAAGGTCGGCCGGCTGGGCACCCGGGCACACTTCAAAATTGCACAACTTCATGTCGTCTTCAGCCAGTCGGCCGACGGCCGGTCTACCGGCTAAGCACCATACCACCATCTGGCCTTCAACAAAACACGTAGGAGTGGCTCCCAGTAGGGCGGTCGGCTGCCGGTTCACCGGCTGGGATCCACCACTACACGAAAATGAAAACTTTGAAACATGAGGCTCCTAGTCGGCTGACCGGCAGCCAGTCAGTAGGCTGGGTCCCTCTTTTTCGAAAACCGATTTTCCACACCCATTTTAAGTACCCAAGACTCAAACTCATTAGTATTCATAACATATATCCATCACTAATCAACATTCCACACAACATATATGGACATTAAAACATCCAACATAGCTATCCAAGGCCTAATTAAACCAACATTAGTGTCTTTAAAGCATATTCATACAAGAAGAGGAAGAATTAACACTAACTCTCACCATAGTAAGATAAATAAAACATAATTCAACATTCCAACATGTGATAACATTTATTCATGTCAACAACTAACAAAGAACTCGTCTACTTATAAGTACTACTCTAACACAAATAGAAAACACATAAAAAAGTGATATCGAGTAACCCGTCAACATTACCTCATTAGCACTCCAAATAAGTTATGCTCAATGAAACTAACGATACCAACGGATTCCCTTGACCCAACTCTTCGAAACTCGACCTTTTAACGACAATAAACATGCTAAAAAACTCAAACCAGAATTATGGAAAATAGTTCTTAAAATAAACTTAAAAGATTCAATCTTTTATTATGTAGAATGAAGGAGGGCGGTGAGTAAATTCCATCAAGAAACGAAGAAGTTACGTCCGGCTTAAGATTGGATCTAAAAGATGGGTTTTATAAAAAGATACGGGAAGATGATATTTTATGGTATGAAAAGGAAGAGGAGAAGAATGATGTAAAAATCGTGAACTTTCGTTGGGAGACAAAAAAATGACATCCGTCTTAAGATTTTGAGTTAAGGAGGTTTAATTGAGTATTTGGTGTATAAGAAGAAGAAGATGAATGCTGGAAAATGAGGAGGGAGGTGGAGATTTGTGGTGAGTTTGTTTTGAGAAGGTGAATCATAATAGGCCCAAGATTCAAGGTTGGTATTTACCCACTCGGATTTTCGAGTAGAGTCCGATTATGAGCTCATAACGGACTGAAATGCGACGGTTTCTACCCAACTAAACTAAATGCCAATTAACATTAATTTAAAGGTACGAAAACATAAATCATCGATTTAGAACATTTAACACAACAAAAGTACAAGAGTATTTTATAAAATTAACGACTTTAGTAAATTACCCATTATTATAAAATCGGGGGTGTTACAATCACCCCTCCTTTTAAAAAGTTTCGTCCTCGAAAACTTGAAACGAGAAAACAAAAGTTACAAGGATAAAAATCGGTTTCTCAAAAACCGACGTCCAAAACATTTACATGGAAATGGTATTTCAAAAATAAGACGTTTTTCCAAAAATGCATAAGAAAAGTTTTCAAATGCGCCAGTCTCTTTCTAGGTAACGAAATGCTCTGACCGTGCACACAAGAACACTAACATTCCAAAGTAAAGACAAGATTACAATAAAATTATACGCTGATAAGTGCGAAATTAGTTATTAGACATCTCCAATAAGGACTCCTCGCATCTAACTAAACGCAAAATGCAAAATAGGTGTGACATAAATTCATTTTCCCAAAACGAAAGGAGAAAAAAATCCATTTTTAGACTTCTTAGAAAGCATAGATAAAAAGACATTGCCTAGAAATAAAAGTAATTTGAGCATCTGAATCACAAATCAAGGTAATAAAATATACACACAACAAGCAAAATGAAATAAATCGGACTCTTATGGATGAAAGATCACGATAGAGTCGACAGAAAGATCCACAAGCATAAAACTATAGCAACGACAAGATTAAGTACCAACAAAAGGCTTAATTATCGAAAAGAATAAGAGCGGAATTAAAAACAAAGTTCTAAGAGCAACAATTAGATAGAGGATCAACTGGAAGGGCAACGACAGGGGAATGATATACAAAGATGTATTTTATCTCGAAATAAAGCATGACAAGATAGATAAGAGAAGAATGAACGGCAAAAATTTCGCTCAAAGAGGGAGAAAGCCTGAGAACGGAGAAAAACACTAAACACTGCACTCCAATACCAAAATAATCATGATTGACTTCTAGGGCAATTTACGAACTTATCTTATAGCCACAACAATATAAAGAACTTCCTTATATCGACATCACCAACTCCACTAATAAGCTAGTACTCGAAAGAATGTAACTATGCTGAGTAACACTTTACAAAATTTCAATTATTAGATTTCACAGACATTGTTTACAATTACAAGAATAAAGTCACGAACCCAAATTTCCAATATCTAACTAGCATCAACTAAGGTCTATCGACGAGGAAAAATCCACAATCAACGATCCACATGAATGATTCTATAATACATTCCACAACCTTAATTCAATCATTATTACACACGAAGCAACGGACATGAATAGAAATATCTAGAAAACCATAACTACCACCAACCACAAGATGAATGCTTTAACCAATTCAAATTTTCTAATCCATAACAACTGAGTACTCACTATCCAAGGCTTGCAATGAACATTTCTCGATCTCAAACTGTAATATTTCAAGAAAGAACAATTACTAACTCCCAAATCACAAATATTACCGAATGCAAGGCGATGAAACAACTATTCAAATCATTTAGCTCATGTTAATTCAAAATGCATCGATAATCACTTATGAAAATATTACTCAAACTTTGTTCACCAATCTTAATTAGCACAAAGCAAAGTCCTTTTTAGGATTCAACATTTAAAGACGACGAATCCCCAAAGATTTCTAAGGAAACTATTATAAAGCTCAAAAAAAGCAAACCATAATCACGATCAATTAGATTCTGGAAATAGCACTACAACATCAAGCTCAACAATCTAAAGTCACCAAGAGAGCACAATACAACCATTAAGGTTCGATCTAAAGCTTAAGCTTTATTTTCCATGATCAGATATCAATAGGAAATTTGTTCGACCCAAAGACAGATATTCTAGATCAAGAATCCTTCAAATACATTACACTTATTCTCTGCGCCAAACAAACAAGATATCCAATCCACTAGAAGAAAGATGAAGCAACAACGTGCTAGGGACGGATGAGAAATATGAAAGAGACACATGCATATACATGTACAAGATTAAAAGAGATGAACGCTGAAAATAACTAATTTAAAAGTATGAGATGGAGCAAATACTAGAGGTATGAAGATAGTCAACTAAAGGAGAAGGTATGAGAATGCAATTTCGTAAAGATCGAGTTCAACAAAATTCAAACAAAAGAAAGGAAGAAGGATAATGGCACAAGGAAATATATAAGGTTTAATCCACAAAAAATCTCCTTTCAAACATAGGGCGATAGCAAAAACATTTATCCCTCTAACATAGATCTCTCATAAGGGACCACCTTACCACAAGTTTTACAAAATAAGGTACACCTGAATTCGACAAATCGACTACTTTCCAAATTATCCATCCTTTCACATAACACAGATTCCCAAATGCGGTATTGCAACTCAAGCATAATAACATTCTTTTAACTCTAACATTCAAGACAACCTCCAAGGATTCTAAACCGAAGGGTTAACTAAGATATCTCTTTTTTTCAACGCTATAGCATACGAGCTGACTCACACCAAGGTACAACACCAAGCAAGATGTCATCATCAACGTCCCCAAAACACTTCCACTAAATTCACATCCCTGAATTTCACTCACTTTTAATCCTCAAGTAAAAAGATTTCACTCATCATGACACCTTACTACATCATACGAGTCTCCGATACAATAAAATAAGGTCACAACTTTAAACCCAAGATTTAGAGCCAAACAATTTTTCATCAAGCCTATACCAAAATTACACAATAGTACTTCTATAGGAAATTACTTAGCCTCAAATGCATTTCACACCTTAATATATCATTCAAAACTTTTCATAAAATTCTCCCAACCAAGGCTAATACACCACAAGAAAAAGGAGAAGGTATCCACAAAAGGTCACAAGGGCAAGTTAAGGATACGCAAGGTACGTTTGAGGAAAGTAACAAGAGAAGTTCTCAAGGAGATAATAAGTAACTGGAAGAGATGAAAAAGCATCTAGATAGAGGGAATAGAGCAAGGTATATCATAGACAAGAAAATTCATCGATGAGGTTGAAATACACTTTAATTAGGCTTGTCAATCTTCAATCCTCGACAAAATATAATTCTCTAGCTAAAACATGGTCCACCACAAGACTCTGACAACCCTCGCGAATGCGGAAATATAAAACAAACAAGCATGTGAAATATATAGCGAAAATGTGAAGTTTTAAAAACTTTTATACATGCAAGTTAATTAAAACGAGGAGTGTCAAAATATTACAAACTAAGTGCGGAAAATAACAAAGAGACGGGGTCTCTTAAAATGTTAGCAAAGAACAAGTGTTTAGCAAAACTAGCTAAATCGTCTAGAGGTGAAACTTCCAGGGACAACGCCCGCTAGCTCACACCCGAACCCCAAAATATCATAGCCAAAAAGTCATCCAATGCAAGCAACCTGTTCATTCATGAAAAACATGAACGCCACAGTCAGTGGGGAGTAACTCCGGGTTCTCCCAGCCATATCACATTAAACGTACATATAAGGAAATACAAAAGTAAAATCATGCATATATGAATATACATGTGAGTTACAGTAAGAATAGATAGGCAATCATATATATAATGATAAGATCATGTGGAAATCAAATCCGAAACCATCATGTTATTCAAAGACTCGGGGAAGACACTCTTAGGCAACCGAATACGCTCACTAGGGCTTGCATCTCACCGTTAGCGGTATAAGATTGATAAGATTGAGACTCGACAGACAAACCAAGTCAAGTCATGCGATGATCACAATAAATCCAACATATTATCATCCATTCACGAACCAAGACATTGACGGTGTCCAATCATGCAAATATGCAATGACCATGAACAATATCATGAAATCACGCATTCAAAGACGACAACACAAGATGACAACTCTCACGGTAAATGAAACGCACTAGCACCGTGTACATGGAAAGTATGATTAACATGCATCTACGGGATCACATTTCCCTGAACTCATACACGATCACATTTCGTATATGTAGACTAATTTCCTCCTGGTAGCACGACGATAACAATACGGTCCTAGTCTAAACCTGGCCAGGATCTCGGAATCACGTTTTCCGATTCGACATGCGATAACGTTTGGCATCCAAGACTCGGACTTACAATATATATGCCGAGTACCCCAAATTCGGTAGATCAATTTACGAAAGAGGCGGAAAAGAGTTCAAGCCTCATAACAAGCGGTACGCTACATGCAAATAACACCACCTCGCAAGTACACAACATTTGACGGCCGGGTCGAACAACGCATAGCGTTCAACTCCCAACAACGTCGTCGTATGCCCACTAACACATGCATTCTGTTCTTTTGGTAGATAGGCCACACTAGGGCCGTTGTAATAGTTTACGTATTTTTCATTCTTTTGTTTTTCATTCACATGTTAAATAATTGCATCATATTCCGCCTAAACCAAACCACCTAAAATGCATGAAAAATGATTCATATAGTTTGAATTTTCATCATAGACATACAAATGTCACTCGTTCATAGGGCCATCACCTTAGTCTAAATCATTCACGAAATGCTAGAATTTTGTTCACTTAAAATGAATTAAATTTAAGATGATGGGATCTTCCTCTAAAATGAAAATTGAGATTAGTCTTTATAGGGATAACTACTATGAACCCCTTCTTCGTCGGAAGTCATAATATGACCCCTTCTACGTTGGGTAAGTAGTGAGTGTTGACCTATTTTATCTCAACATTATAGTACGAGTAATATCTCGTGATTATGATGGACTAAAAGATAGAATTTACAGAACTTTATCGACCGAGAATTCTATAGGTAGAATTAGCCAAGAGGTTGGCTTATCAATTTATAGAAATTGAGTCTTGGGATCATTTATATAATTCTAGAGGGAGGTCAATTGTATAAATGCATGAGTCATCGCATTAAACAGTTTTTGCATTAAGACTTAATTTTAAAACGATGAAACTTATCATATTCATTTTCTTTTTCCACAGTTTTTGAATTCGTTATATATAGATATAACTGCTAAATAACAATATGGTTGGCCATACTGATGACCCAATGCCAAGTGCCACGCTCGAACGTGAATCCTGGCTTAAGATGTTTATGGACAACATGAATCAGTCCACGCGACTGAAGAATGATGGGTCCAACTTTGCGGACTGAGAGGCGGCATTACGGAATGCTGCCATTGCTGACGGTAAGCTCAAGTACTTGACTGAGCCTCTACCGACTAACCCAGGCCCCAATGCAGGAGTCAATGAATCACTTGCTTATAGTGATTTCGTAATGGAGGCGGGTGCGATAAAGAACGTACTCATCTTTTCAATGAAATCCAATTTGCAGAGGCGATTCATAGCCCAGGGTGCAAACAAGATTTTCACAACGCTCTCTAACGAGTTCTCGAAAGCTCCGAGGATCGTTAGCTATGAGCATACCTGTCGCTTATTTGAGGCGAAACTCCAGAAGGGCCAAGCTTTTAGCCCACACATTCTTGACATGATTGAGAATGTCGAGAAACTGGAGGCACTTTGTTGCAAAATCGATGAGAAGATCGTCATAGACCGCGTTCTTCATTCACTTCATGATGGTTTTGCCCTTTTCAGGGCAAATTACTATATGAATGATATGAATAAGAGTCTTCATCAGCTCCACTCACTCCTTGTACAGACAGAGAGTGATCTGAAATTGAGTGGGAGTCTGAAACAGGACGTTCTCATGATAGCAAACAAGGGCAAAGGTAGGGGCAAGGCTCAGGCCAACCTAGCTGTAGGGAAGCCGAAGTTCAAAAAGCCAGGGCAAGGCAAGAGTGGGCCTGGTGAGACTAGCGGTAGCTCACAAGGCAAGACAAAGAGCGATGAAGGTAACGTGGAGTGCCACCATTGCCACAAGATTGGGCATTGGAGGAGGAACTGCCTCGTGTACCGAGAGGACATTAAAGCAGGCCGCGTCTCTCCTGTTGGTATGTCTTCTTCTTTTATTCATATGATTGAGATCAACCATGCAAGTTTCGGAACTTGGGTATTAGATACTGGTTGTGGTTCTCATCTGTGTAATCATTTGCATGGCCTAAGAAACATCACAACTCTCGCAAGGGGTGATGTGGACCTGCGAGTGGGGAATGGAGCAAGAGTAGCTGCCGTTTCAGTGGGAACATATGTAATCCAACTCCCGAGTGGATTTGAGTTATTTTTGAATAACTGTTACTATGTACCCAGTTTATCTAAGAACATTATTTCAGTTTCCGTACTTGATAAGGACGGATTTTCGTTTGTAATAAAGGATAATAGCTGTATTTTCTCTTTAAACGAAATGATTTATGGTAAAGCAGTTTCCATGAATGGTATTTATGTTTTAGATCAAACCACAGATATAATGCATGTGAGTAGTAAGAAAGCAAAGGTTGGTGACAAAGATCAAAAAAAAACTATTATATATGAAGAGGGCATTGCCGGTATGGGAACATAAATTAAACTCGTGAAGTAATCTCATTGAAAATTTGTACTAATCTCCCCCAATTGACTATGACTCTTTTTGGCACCGTGTGAATCATGTCTCATAGGCAAAATTACTCGAATTTCCTTCAAAGGTGATGGAATACGCGCTGCTGACCTATTAGGACTCATACATACTGATGTGTGTGGACCTATGTCAATCAACGCTAGAGATGGCTATAGATATTTTATCTCTTTCACGGACGATTTGAGTAGATATGGATATTTCTACTTAATGAAGCATAAAAGTGAGTCCTTTGACAAGTTCAAGGAATTCCAGAATAAGGTTGAAAACCAACTGGATAGAAAGATTAAAGCACTACGTTCAGATCGTGGTGGCGAATATCTTCCGAATGAGTTTGATCAACACCTTAAAGACCGTGGTGTAGTACTACAGTTAACTCCACCTGGAACACCACAATTGAATGGTGTGTCCGAACGGAGAATTCGATCATTAACTTGATATGGTTGCGATCCCTGATGAGTCACACGGTTGTACCTGATTCATTGTGGGGTATGCTCTTTTGTCAGCTGCTCTAATACTTAACCGAAGTCCGTCTAAAGCTGTAGACAAGACTCCATATGAATTATGGAAGGGAACGGTCCCTAACGTGTCCTTTATTCGGGTTTGGGGCTGCGAGGCTTATGTCAAGTGGAGACCTGACGATAAGATCGGCCCACGATCGGTCAAGACATACTTTATTGGTTATCCAAAAGGGATGTTTGGTCATTACTTTTACTCGCCTACCGAACATCGAGTTTTTGTTGCGGCTAGTGCGACGTTCTTAGGGAAAGAATTTCTCGAGAATAGGACAAGTAATGGAACCTTCGATCTGTCGGAGATTCCAGAACCAACAACCGAGCTACCAATGGAGGAAACTGTTCCCTCATCATCTAGTGGCGTTAATATTTCTTTGGAACCTAGGAGGTCGGGTAGACACTCTATTCCTCCAGACAGATACATTGGTATGGTTGAGGAGAATGAGAGAGATGACGTTTTACTCCTAGAGAGTAACGAACCCGCTACCTATAAAGGTGCCATGACCTGTTCCGACTCTAAGCTATGGCTTGATGCCATGCAATCCGAGATGGACTCTATGTATGAGAATGACGTATGGGATCTGGTTGACTTCCCTGATAAGGTTCGGCCTCTTCAGTGCAAATGGCTTTACAAAATAAAGCATTCTGTAGAAGGACAACCAGATACATCAAGGACACTACGTGCAAAAAGGTTTCACTCAAGTGCAAGGATTGCACTATGATGAAATTTTTGCACCCGTAGTCATGCTGCGTTCCATTCGGATAATCTTAGCGATTTCCGCTTTTCATGACTATGAAATTTGGCAGATGGATGTGAAAACCGCCTTCTTAACCGGTTATTTGGAGGAGGAGTTGTACATGGTACAACCCGAAGGTTTCATTGATCCTAAAAATCCTAAGAAGGTATGCAAGCTTAAGCGTTCCATCTATGGACTTAAGCAGGCTTCTCGGATTTGGAATCATCGTTTCGACCAGGTGATAAAAGAGAATGGATTTACTCGATCGGTCGAGGAACCATGCTTATATATCAAGTCGAGTGGGAGCAAGATTGTCTTCCTAATATTGTATGTTGACGACATACTCTTGATTGGGAATGACATACCTCTCTTAACTTCGGTAAAAGTTTGGTTAAAGAACCATTTCCAGATAAAAGATCTGGGCGAGGCACAAAGAATTTTGGGGATCCGTATCTACAGAGATAGATCACGACGGATGTTATCCCTCAGTCATGAGTCTTATATAGATAAGATTCTTGAGAGGTTCAGCATGACCAACTCCAAGAAGGGGAACCTTCCAATGGTCTCTGGGGTGCAGTTGAGTAAAGCTCAAGCACCAAAGACATCGGAAGAGGTCGAGCGCATGAGTCGTATTCCTTATGCATCAGCTATAGGATCGATCATGTATGCCATGATATGCACACGTCCAGACGTGGCATATGCATTGAGTATGACAAGTCGATACCAAGGCAATCCAGGTGAAACACACTGGAATAGACTGTTCAGAATATCCTTAAGTACCGCCTACGTATGACTAGGATTGGGTAATTGACTATTGGAGTTGACACGAGCTATGCGCAAAACCCGGGTTACGCAGATCTAGCTTCCAAACGGATCGAGATGACTCGAAATCTCAGTCTGGATTCGTTTTTACTCTTAATGGCGCTGCGGTCAGCTGGAAAAGCTCCAAACAAAGTGTTATAGCAGATTCTACGACTGAGTCCGAGTATTATGCTGCTTCAGAGGCTGCGAAGGAAGCTATATGGATGCGTCAGTTCTTACAGGGACTAACCGTAGTTCCTAGTTCGGATGACCCTATCACCATCTATTGTGATAATAGTGGTGCCATCTTCCAGGCTAAGGAGCCTAAGTCCAGCAACAAGTCTAGGCATGTACAACGGAAGGCTCACATGATCCGAGAATACGTGGAGCAAAGGGAAATAGTGATAGACAAGATTGCTACGGATGATAACGTCGCAGATCCTCTCACTAAACCATTGAGATATGATAAACATGAAGGGCACGTTATTTCCATGGGAATCAAACGTGTTCTTGAGTTGTATTAGTTGTTTTTATTATGATAGACCAAACCTGTATCTTTTTCATAAAAACTACTCTATGAAAATCATCGTTGTTTTATATTTTGTTTTTCATGTGGGTTGTACTGACAACATTGAACACCACAAAGTGAACTGAATTACATTATATTTGTTTTGGGTCCGTAATTGCCTACATGAGCTGATAACTCTGGCAATTATTTTGTGACGTCGATTGATGGTGGGGTCAACGAGCCATAAGTCAAACTGTTGACTGATCGATCACAGATGCGAGTTATAATGATACTGCGCAAGACATTTTGTGACGACGTTATGGAGTCCTAAATGTTTCGGAACATTAGGTGCCGGGTCGTGGATAGGACATCCATAGTGTTCCTAGAGTCGATTCTTTTGACTATCGACTGTCTCTTGAGATAAAGGCAGTTTTTGGGTGACTTTGGTTTCTTTCTCATGGTCGACCGTAACAGGAGGCTAAAGTAGATTTTCACTGGGTCATTTCATACTGCGCTTGTGTCTTCAAGTTTCGAGTTGAAGAAAATATCCAACCTTTATAAGGATATGATATTTCTCAGGGCCACTCGAGGAGCTGTAACTGAAATGCATGGCCATGCTCGAATGAAGATTCGTTTATCAGTTAAGTTACTCTCTAAAAGTCGGGGAAACCACTCTTGATACTGATCACTTGTAAACTAAACTAACGACCTTTGTGAAAGACGCCTTTGCAAATTGGTTTACATTAGAAGTGGTGAGAATTTTTATGGATATGAAACATCCGTTATCGCACATACACTTGTACGGACAAAGTTTGAGATGTTGAGCTGTTCCTCCACACAAGTTAGTGCAAATAACAATAAATAATCTCTGTGGTTCACATTGTATACTTGTATTGTACTCAGTTTCTTAACTTTTATCGATAACGGGTTGGCTTGGCTAGATAAGTGTTTGACCGTTATTGTCTACAGAGGGCGGTGATCAAACTGGGGGTCCCCTAAAAGTCACACCTAAAGGATGTGATGAGAGAGGTGAGTAATTTGAGAAAATAATCATATTGGAAGTATATATAAAATTATAAAATGTGATTTAGTTGTAAGTTTAATGTGAGTTAAACGAATTAAAATGTTTTTTTCGTAATTAAACATAAACCGTTATATTTAATTAGCAGGATTATAAATATACGATATTTATAAATTGAAGTATATATTATACGATTGTCATAATAATTGTTATATTAATATATCCACTGCAAAATGTTGTAATGGACCTTATTAATGTATGACAATATATTAGACAAATATAATATGTATAACATTATATATTAAAGCGAATTTGACTGAAATAAAGTCCAGATTCACTCTGGAATTTTCGGTCAATGGGTAGTTATTTTGAGGAGAAAAATCTCCTCATAAAACCTACTATGTGTGCCGTGAAACATAAGGGAAGAGGAATAAAATTCTAACCCTAATTTCATTTCTCACAAGTGCCTCCATTATTCACACAACACAAAAAAAAAAAAAGTTAACAGTAACTTTTGAAAAAGATTTCTAGCAAATACAAGGGCATTTCTCGATCAATCTTGGGTGAGACGATTAGGAGGATATCTGCTTTGATATCTGTTCTTAGGCCTTTTGATAGGACCAAAGGTTCAATTCGTTTTCTCTATATTTTATATCGTTTTCATATTTATGACTCGCAATTCATATTATATAATTTTGTTATAATCCTAAATTTAAAGGGGAAGTAAACTGTTATTTCCCACAGTGGGATGGATGCCAAAGGTCCTGCTAAAAGGCCCTCGAGCTTGTTTGATCAAAACAGGAAAGTTTGATAGTGACATGTTAACTACTGCAAAAAAGGACTGAAATCTGGACAGTTTGAAGTTGTCCCTAGGCTAACTTTTTGTGTGTGCATTTCTTGGAAGAGAAGTCCTGGGCAAAGTTTTAGAGGACCTTCCCAAGGATTAAGGTTGATGGTTGGTTAGGCTTGTTTGAATGTGTGAGACCCCCATGGACCCTGTTTAGAAAAACTGTGACTGGCTGTTTTAGGCTGAGAGTTGTTATTATTGTGTTGGGTTTGTTTTGCTGTTGGCTGTGTGTTGTTGTGGCTTAGTCTTGGAAAGTGGATGGCTAGGCTTTGTTCTGGTTGGTGTGGTGTTGTCTTAGCTGGTCTGAAGTGGTGGTTACTTGGACTGAAGAGGACATTGTCATAACTAGTCATGGTGTTGTCTGAATGGATGTTGTTGTCTTGATGTTGTTGATGTTGAGTCTTGTCTTGAGCTTGTGTCTTGTCTTGATCATGTACTCCCGTTGCAGCCTCACCCTCCTGAAGTCGAGGACGCTGCCTAAGCAATGGAATCTGCTTCACCTCATCGGTCAACTTGACCGAATCACGGCCAGCTATCCTCCAGATCATATAGGGGTGAGAGACACGAAACCAATTAAGCTGCACAAAATAATCAAAATCCAACCCATTTCCCATCTCGGTGGGAGGTGTAGTCAATGCCTGAAGGTCAGTGGTGGCTTGGTGAAAACCACAAACTTGCGTAGCAAGGCGAGTGATAAGGCCTCCATAAACAATGCCAATGTTCTTTGGATTAGTGGCTTTAGTCAATTGAACAGCAAAATAGTAAGGAATGCTAATCGACCATGGTTCATCACCATTTACATTCAAGAACCCTCCTAAAATATCCAACTCTACCCGTCTCACCAAATGTGGCTCAGCACGACCCAAGAAGGTCCATCCAATGAATCTTTGCCATATTCTATGGCGGGATGATGGATGTGTTAGTGTGGGATATGGTCCCAACGAGAGACAGGATAAGTAGAAATGGTGCTCCAAACATGGCTAATATCAAAGCCCTAGCATACCAGCTTCTGCAACAGGAGTTCAAGATCAAATACAAGTCACACTAACAAGCTCAAGAGGACAGAGTCTAGCAAGGTCAAGGAGTCCACAAAGCAACTCAACCAGCAGCCTAAGACCCTACATGACTAGCTATGATAACCTACTCTACAATCCCAACACTCCCAACAAAAACAACCTGACCCATAGCCAGAGAACAACCCACAAAAACAACCCCAACCCCAACAGACAACAAGAAAACAGCCCAAGTACAATTCAGCCTCAGTCACCTTGGGCAGGGTCCATGGTGAGCTTCTACACCTAGACACATCCAACCAATGCTCAAACTTGGTCCTAGGGAGGGTCCTCTACATTTTTGTCCAGGATTTCTCCTTGAGAAAACGTCCACATAAAAAGTTAGTCTAGGGACCAAGTTCAACAGTCAGAATTCAAACCCTTTTGTGCAGTAGTTCATATGTCACTGTCAACCTTCCCCTTTTGAACAAGCATTGCGTGAGGGACCTTTAGCACATCTTTGGGATCCATCCTACTTCAGTTTGGCTCACAAACCCAAGCTTAAAGTCCACTCTCCAGCCAAGACAAACCTGATCAAACAATTAAGGAAGATTGTCCCTTTTGAAACTACTTTTCTGTTTTTCTACTTTATGTCAGTTTCCTGCAAGTTTGTAGCTGTTATTTTGTTTCATGTTGTAAGCCTTTGTGGCCCTAGACATCTCCTAAACGTCTGAGTTGTATCCTTGTTGCCTATATAAGGCCTTTACCTAATGAAATGCAAATCAGATTTGAGTAAAACTTTAAGAACTGAAACATTGTTTCTGTTTGAACTCTTGGCTGTGTGCTGGAGTATCCTTCCCTTGCTGTGTGCTGGGAAGAGAGTCTAGGTTCTTTGCTGTGTGCTGGGGCCAAGTCTCAACCCTCAACCATTGGCTGTGTGCTTTGGTTAAGGTCCTATCTGTCCTAACCTCTACATTCAGTCCAGAAATCAAGCCTAGCTAGTGTGTTCAGTTCAAAGCTTTGTTTCCTTGTGTTTTGTCTATTTTCCCTATAATTTCAGTGCAAATTGGTTATCAGAGCTTTTGGTTTGTGAGTCCATTTTTCCCCAACTACATTAAAAACACAAAAAACAACCATGAGTGAAGAGAGAGTTGCAGGGCTGGAGGCTGCAGTCCAAGGCCTTACCAGAACTGTAGTGGAAGTCACAAGATCTGTTAATGAACTCCTTGATGGTCATCTTAACAATGACATGAGGGGAGGCAGGGGTCGAGGAAGGGGAGCACCAGTGCCACCTATTGGAGGTAGAAGAAGACCCCACCTGGAACAAGAAGATGCTTCAGAATCAGATGGCTCAGAGCAGGATCCACCAGGGCACCATGACAAAGACCTAAAGGTAGAAATTCCTGACTTCTTAGGTAGCATGAACCCTGATGACTTCCTAGATTGGCTAAGGTCAGTAGAAAGGATCTTTGAATTTAAGGGATACTCTGATAGGAAAGCTTTTAAGATTGCTATTATGAAACTTAAGGGATATGCCTCACTATGGTATGAAAACATGAAAAATCAAAGGAGTAGGGAGGGTAAGGAACCTGTTAAGTCTTGGTCTAAACTGAAAAAGAAACTCAAAGATAAGTTTGTGTCTAGGGATTACACCCAAGACATGTTCATTAAACTGACACACCTTAAACAAGACCAGAAACCTGTTGAATCCTACTTAAGAGATTTTGAACAACTTACTCTCCAATGTGAGGTTATGGAGAAGCCTGAGCAGAAGATTGCTAGGTTCTTAGAAGGGCTTGATGAGAGGGTGGCTAGCAAAGTTAAATTGCACAACATCTATTCCTTTGAGGAAGCTGTTAACCTGGCCCTCAGGGTGGAGAAACTGGGAAAGGGAAAGACCAGTGCATCTAAAACACCATCAAGAACACCCTATAAACCTTATGTGGGGGCTAGGATAGGAGAACCTGTCATCCCTGCTAAAACACCTGTTACTGTTGACAAAGGAAAAGGAGTTGAGTCTAGCCAAAAGAAAACCATCCCCCTAAAGAAATGTTTCCAATGCCAAGGGTATGGTCACTTTGCTAGGGAATGTCCCACCAAAAGAGCTCTTAGCACCCTGGATGTGGTACATTGGGGAGAGGATGAAATCTTGGTGTGTGATGATGAGATGGAGGAAGCTGAGGTGGAGGTTAATGAGGAGCTGGTGGAACCTGATGCTGGGTTAAGCCTAGTAACATGGAGAGTGATGCATACACAACCTCAACCATTAGAGGAAGACCAGAGGCACCAAATCTTCAGGACTAGGTGTACCATCAAGGGGAGAGTCTGTAATCTGATCATAGATGGAGGGAGTTGTACCAATGTTGCTTCAAAAACCCTGATAGACAAACTGACCCTACAAACCAAGGACCACCCTCACCCTTACAAACTTAGGTGGCTAAACAAGGGAGCTGAAGTAAGAGTTGATCAGCAGTGTGTGGTACCTTTCTCCATTGGGAAGGGATATGTTGATGAGGCTCTGTGTGATGTGCTTCCCATGGATGCCTGCCACCTCCTACTGGGCAGACCTTGGGAGTTTGATAGAGATGCTGTCCACCAGGGTAGGGAGAACACTTACTCATTCAAGTTTGGGAAGAAGAAGATCATATTGGCTCCTTTACCCCCTACCTTAAAGGGAAACTCACCTCTCATTACAGAAACTGCCAAAGAGGCCTTGTTTTTGAGTGAGTCAGAGATAGTGCAAGAGTTGAGTGACCTAAGGCCAGTGTATGTACTCCTTACCAAAGAAGTTGGGATGATTCCTAGTTATGTTCCTGAGGAGGTACAGGATCTACTGAAGGCCTATGAGGATGTGTTCCCAGATGAGCTTCCTAGTGGGCTACCTCCACTAAGGGGAATTGAGCATCACATTGACTTGATACCTGGGGCTGTCTTACCCAAAAAACCTGCTTATAGAAGTGACCCCAAGGCAACACAGGAGCTACAATCTCAGGTGGGAGAGCTGCTTAACAAGGGTTATGTTAGAGAGTCCCTTAGTCCTTGTGCTGTGCCTGCTCTGCTGGTACCAAAGAAGGATGGAACCTGGAGGATGTGTATAGACAGCAGAGCCATTAACAACATCACCATTAAGTATAGGTTCCCTATACCTAGGCTTAATGACATTCTTGATGAGTTAAGTGGGGCTCAGGTGTTCACCAAAATTGACCTTAGGCAAGGCTATCATCAAGTGAGGATTAGAGCTGGGGATGAGTGGAAAACTGCTTTCAAAACCAAACATGGGTTATATGAATGGTTGGTGATGCCTTTTGGGCTCTCAAATGCCCCCAGCACATTCATGAGGCTGATGACAGAAGTACTAAGACCCTATTTGGGGAAGTTCATTGTGGTCTACTTTGATGATATTTTGGTCTATAGCTCCAACAAGAAAGAACACTTGCAACATCTGAAGATTCTATGTGAAATTCTGAGGGAAAACAAACTATTTGGCAAGCTAGAGAAGTGTACTTTCATGCAACCTGAAGTTCACTTCTTGGGGTTCATAATCTCAAAGGAGGGGGTGGCTGTTGATCCTGAAAAGGTCAATGCTATGAAAGACTGGCCTGTACCTAGAACTGTGACTGAGGTAAGGAGTTTTCATGGGCTAGCATCCTTTTATAGGAGATTCATCCAGGGTTTCAGTTCCATCATGGCTCTAATCACTGAATGCATGAAGAAGGGGGAGTTCAACTGGAGTGACAAGGCTGAAAAATCATTCAATTTGATCAAGGAACTACTGTGTAGATCTCCTGTGCTAGGTCTACCAGACTTCAGTAAACTATTTGAAGTAGAGTGTGATGCTAGTGGACTAGGCATTGGGGCTGTGCTGGTGCAAGAGAGGAAGCCTATAGCCTACTTCAGTGAGAAATTAAATGGAGCCAGGCTGAACTACTCTACTTATGATAAGGAATTCTATGCAATAATAAGGGCCCTGAACCACTGGGGGCACTATCTGAAACCCAAGCCCTTTGTACTACATTCAGATCATGAGGCCCTAAAGTTTATTAATGGCCAGCACAAGCTCAACCCAAGGCATGCAAAGTGGGTGGAATTTCTCCAATCCTTCTCCTTCTCAAGCAAATACATTGAAGGGAAAAACAATGTAGTAGCTGATGCCCTATCTAGGAGGTCTATGATGCTAACATACATGGAGCAGAGGGTCCTAGGCTTTGAGTTCATGAAGGAAATCTACCTAGAGGATCCAGACTTCAAGGGGGAATGGGAGGTGTACTCAGAGGGACAGCTCAAGAAGGGGAGCAGATACTTAACACATGATGGCTTCCTCTTCCAAGGGAACAAGCTGTGCATTCCCAAAGGACCCTACAGGGGTCTGCTAGTCAAGGAAGTTCATTGTAATGGACTTGCTGGCCACTTTGGGGTACAGAAAACCTATGAGATTTTACAAGAGCAGTTCTATTGGCCCAAGATGCTAGGGGATGTGCAGGACACCATTAAAAGATGCAAACCATGTCAATTATCAAAGGCTCACTTCCAAGCAGGCCCCTACACACCCCTACCTGTGCCAAACAAACCCTGGGAAGACATTAGTATGGATTTCATAGTAGCATTACCTAGGACACAAAGAGGAAAGGATGCAGTGATGGTGGTTGTTGACAGGTTCAGTAAAATGGCCCATTTTGTTGCTTGCAAAAAGACAGAAGATGCAATGGGAGTAGCTGAACTATATTTCAAGGAAATAGTAAGGCTACATGGGGTTCCAAGAAGCATTGTATCAGACAGGGACACCAAGTTTATGAGTCACTTCTGGAAGACACTCTGGAAGCTGTTGAAAACAAAACTCCTTTTTAGTACTTCCCACCACCCTCAGACTGATGGACAAACAGAAGTCACCAACAAGACATTGGGCAGGATATTGAGGTGCATCATTGCCAAGTCTCTCAAGGATTGGGATCTGAAACTAGCACAAGCTGAATTTGCATTCAACAGAGCTCCATCAAGCAGTACAGGTAAAAGTCCTTTTGAAACTGTCTATGGTACTAACCCTCTCATGCCTACAGACTTAGCTCCAATACTCAAGAAAGAATTCAGCTATGATGCCAAAGAAAGAGTACAGCAGATGATAAAAATCCACCACCAGGTCAAGCAACAAATAGAGAAGACCAATGAGATGTACAAGTCCAGGGCCAAGGGTCCAAAGAAGGCCAAAGAATTCAAGACAGGAGACATGGTATGGTTGCATCTGAGGAAGGAAAGATTCCCAGACAAAAGGAAGAACAAACTAATGCCCAGAGCTGATGGCCCCTTTGAAATCCTTGAGAAGATAGGACCCAATGCTTATAAGGTGGATCTACCAGGTCAATATGGAGTACATGGAACATTCAATGTAGGGGACTTAAGCCCTTATCATGGAGAGTCAGAAGATGAGGAAGATTTGAAGACAAATCCTTTTCAAGAAGAGGAGGTTGCAACAGGAGTTCAAGATCAAATACAAGTCACACTAACAAGCTCAAGAAGACAGAGTCTAGCAAGGTCAAGTAGTCCACAAAGCAACTCAACCAGCAGCCTAAGACCCTACATGACTAGCTATGATAACCTACTCTACAATCCCAACACTCCCAACAAAAACAACCTGACCCATAGCCAGAGAACAACCCACAAAAACACCCCCAACCCCAACAGACAACAAGAAAACAGCCCAAGTACAATTCAGCCTCAGTCACCTTGGGCAGGGTCCATGGTGAGCTTCTACACCTAGACACATCCAACCAATGCTCAAACTTGGTCCTAGGGAGGGTCCTCTACATTTTGTCCAGGATTTCTCCTTGAGAAAACGTCCACATAAAAAGTTAGTCTAGGGATCAAGTTCAACAGTCAGATTTCAACCCTTTTGTGCAGTAGTTAATATGTCACTGTCAACCTTCCCCTTTTGAACAAGCATTGCGTGAGGGACCTTCAGCACATCTTTGGGATCCATCCTACTTCAGTTTGGCTCACAAACCCAAGCTTAAAGTCCACTCTCCAGCCAAGACAAACCTGATCAAACAATTAAGGAAGATTGTCCCTTTTGAAACTACTTTTCTGTTTTTCTACTTTATGTCAGTTTCCTGCAAGTTTGTAGCTGTTATTTTGTTTCATGTTGTAAGCCTTTGTGGCCCTAGACATCTCCTAAACGTCTGAGTTGTATCCTTGTTGCCTATATAAGGCCTTTACCTAATGAAATGCAAATCAGATTTGAGTAAAACTTTAAGAACTGAAACATTGTTTCTGTTTGAACTCTTGGCTGTGTGCTGGAGTATCCTTCCCTTGCTGTGTGCTGGGAAGAGAGTCTAGGTTCTTTGCTGTGTGCTGGGGCCAAGTCTCAACCCTCAACCATTGGCTGTGTGCTTTGGTTAAGGTCCTATCTGTCCTAACCTCTACGTTCAGTCCAGAAATCAAGCCTAGCTAGTGTGTTCAGTTCAAAGCTTTGTTTCCTTGTGTTTTGTCTATTTTCCCTATAATTTCAGTGCAGCTTCCCTACCTCGTGTTATAGATTTATAACGGTTTCACATGATAGCTTTCATATGCTAGGTTATAGGTTAGTTATTTGTTTCATAACATGAAAAGCATATAGTATATGTTAAGTTTTGTATTTTCCATATACATTTCTTTTATGTTATTCATGTTTTATTAAACTCGACATTTCGTGGCTGGGAGAACTCGGAGTTACTCCCCACTGACTGTGGCTTCCGTGTTTATATTTAAGGCGGTTGGCAGGTTTGTGATGCATACTTGGGTACATTGACGAGCTAGCGAGCGAAGTATTTACCTTGGACCTATATTCGGTTCTTTAGGATTGTATATTATTATACACTCTTTTATTTCGTATTTATACGGGAGATATGTCTCCCGTTTTGGATATTACTTTTGTATAATATTATTTCCTTTTTGTTATGAACCTTTTTATTTAGGACACCTTTGTTATGTATTATCATCTTTTATTTAGTTAAATTATTTTTTTTCTTTCCGCAAATTTGAGGGTGTCACAGTATTTAACCATTTGACCTTTATTTATTCCATTTTATCATATAAAAATCATAAATCATACGAAATAGGTTCACTGCACACGAAATTTTACATATAGTAATTAAAATATATTTTTGATATTGGGTAAAAATTTAACGGTCAGAAGATATGTCTAACTATTTTTAACATTTTAAACATCATTTTACTCTTTAAAATGTAATAAAAACACTAAAAATCATATTTGAGCAATATAAATTTCCATAAATCATCAAAATGACCTAAAATCATATTAGGACCAGAATAATTGACATGCAAATAACTTTGTGATTTTATCTTATAAAACACAAATTATTAGTTTTCTTTAAGTTACTTTAACTCGAAAAAACTATAAATCGATTATGCATGCAACAACCAAAGCTCTTGATACCGCTTTTAAGTTTCTTAAACTCGATATTAGACATTTCTAATATCATTTTACAATTAGTTTACTCATTAAACTAAAGGACCTTGTGCATGCATAACAAAATACAAAGAAGGAAGAAGAAATTGTTCCTTACATTGAATATAAACGATTTTGGGCACAAGATTAGGACACCTTCCTAATCTTGTTCTTGAGCTATAAATCAAAGGATGAACTCCTAGTTTCAAATTAGAAACTCTTCAATGAGTTGCACCCAAGACAACTCCCTTTAAAATCCAACAAAATACTACACTAGTATATTATGTAGTAACCCTTAACAAAATGACTAATAAACACTATTACTACTCTTAGTAAATTTTATTAGTGATTGATGAACCAAAGTAGTTTAAAGCTTCTTAAGCTTTTCTTTTAGGGTGAGAAATGAAGATTTTAGAGAGATAAGTGTACTACAAAATTATGATCAAATAGTCAAGAATAAGAGAAAAACTAGTCCTCTTATTCAAGCATGGGAACCGGCCACACCTAGTGTAGGTGAGCATGCTTATGCTTTTTGTTCTTAACAAGAAAGTAGCTTAGGTATAGGCTTGATAGGTATGATTATGTTTTAATTCTTAATTAGAACAATAATCAACTCCTAAACACAACCCAATCTACCCAAAACTGGTGCATCCATATAACATGGGTGTCCATTTTATTTTGTGATTTTGTCATTTGTCACATATGTCACATTTTATAATTATATATAAATAAAATGGGTCATCTCATATTTGGTTAAAATAATCTACAACAATTTGTAATTATAATTAACCAATTTAGCTTATCTCAAATGTTTCATAAACATAATGCGTTCTTAATAATATAACAATAAAATTACTAAAATGAATCTTATTTAATCATATTACAATAAGATATATTTCTCACTTTAAACTTGTTCAAATTAAGGGATTAATTAATCTGTATCGCTATACAATTAATTAATGTACATGATTAGGGTATTGTCCTTTAGGTGTGACCTCATGGGATCAACTGATGACCACCGTGATACGACAGTAAAGTCAAACTCAATTGAGCCAATCGTTACCGTTTTATGTTGACCACTTGACTATAATATTCATCATCCCTTTGTATTCTTATTATTGAGATTTAATTATATGATCGCACTATTGTTGAGGACACTTACGCCAACAGTAACAACCTGCGCATCTGCCTCTGTTGCTTGCTTATCCATCATGAACAGTTTACCGCTGTTCTTCTGGCCTTCTCCTTGAACTGTGCTCGCATATGCCACAGTCTTTCCAGCCGAACTCTGGTTCTCCTCATTGTTGTTGTTGTTCTGCCTCTAATAACCACCATAGTAGGTATATCCACCGCCGGTCCTACTGTGATTCCCCTACGGTTCCATGGGCCAACATGCCGATTACTAGCCATGCTCTGCGAATAACTCCACGGATAGGAAGGTTGGTAACTCCCACCTCCTCCTCCTTATGGACACTCTAACTTCTTGTGGACTACACCGCCACAACCATAGCACTTCGGCCCGGTAGTCCCACTTGTGGTTCTACCACCTTTTCCCCCAACGTGTTGTCCTCTGCGGTAGCCACCACCACCCGAATAGGACCTGGTCTGCGAATAATTGCTCTTCTTATAGGTACAGTTGTCTCCACCCTCGCTTGTTGCCTTCCTCCTGCCACTCTTTATCGCCTCTCTAGACTCCTTCGTCATCACTGGCAATTTCTTAGCCTGGCCCGCTTTCTCATAAGCCTCCTTAAGGTCATAAGCCACCGGCACTGGTAGCTTGTTCATGACCCTACACACCAATCCCTTCAAGAACTTCTCAGCTAGGCACTTTTGACTCCACTGCAAATCATCAGCATAGCTTGCCAATTCCGTGAACTTGTTGTAGTACTCCGTCACGGACATCTCATCAACCATTCGAAAAATCTCGAATTCGGACCTCAGCTTTCCCCACACATGCTCGGGAACAAACTCTAGCCTCATCTCTGTCTTGAAATCCCTCCAAGGAATTTCTTCCTCTCCTTCGCCCACATATAATTCCTTCATGGCCGTCCTTTCTCGGAACCACCACTTTCCCACATGACCCCTAAGGTATAACGGGTCTTGCTCCATGCATAACCCTGCTGGAGAGTCGACGACCTCGAAGATGCTTTCCATCTCGCGGTGCCAATCACCTAATAGATGCGGCATACCGGTACTCTCATAGATAGTTGGCCGGTGACGGGCGATGGCAGTGCTATTGATAGTAGCATTAACTTCCACTTCTCGATTACCACCCACACTCTTAACGGCCTCAGTAAGCGCCTTTTTTTTGTTCGAGATAATTAGGTAGAGTTTGAGAGAATAGGGTTTTGAAAATCAAGAAGCGTAAACTGATTATGAAACTAAGTCCTCTTATTAACCCTTAATCAATCTTCCGACTAACGCTCTATTTCCTGTAAGTTTCTTAAACTCGGTATTAGACATTTCTAATATCATATTATTAATAGTTTACTCTTAAACTATATGGACCTTATGCATGCATAACAAAAGATAAGGAAAGAACAATTTCTTACATTGATTATGAAGTAATATGGGCACAATATTTGAACTCCTTTCAAATATTGTTCTTGAGCTATGAATATGAGGATGAATTCCAAGTTCTTAATATAAGAACACTCCTATTAGTAGCACCCAAGACAACCCTTTTTATCTCTACTAGAATACTACACTAGTATTATTAGTAGTAACCCTTTAAAATAAATCTAATAACTCTATTACTACACTAGTAATTTTATTAGAATATGAACTCTAAATTATGTGAAAACTTCTTGAGTTTTAGAGTAAGAAATTGATTTTAGAGAGAAGTGGAGATTGCATGCAAAATGAAATGAGAATGTGTTTTGAATAAGAAGGAAATAATCCTTCTTATTTTGGTAGCTATGACCGGCCACCCACCCATCACATGGGTGTGGTGTTGTCCCTTTCACTTGTTCTTTACAAGGCATTAGGTTGTGTGTAGGTATTAGTCTAGTGTATGATTGTGTCTAATTCTCAATTAGAATAATAGACAAAAACTAATCACCCTAAAATACACTACAAAACCGGTGCACCCCATTTAAAATGGGTGTCCATTTTATTTTTGCAATTTGTCATTTGTCACAAATATGACATGTGACATGTAACATGTAATCTTTGCTTATAAATGTATATTTAAATAATTTAAATGTAATTTCATAACAAATAAATTAGACTTAACATTTTAAGTCACATTTTATAATTACATGTAAATAAAATGGGTCATCTCATATTTGGTTAATATAATCCACAACAATTTGTAATTATAATCAACCAATTTTGCTTATCTCAAATGTTTCATAAACATAATGCATTCTTAGTAATATCACAATTAAATTACTAAAATGAATCTTATTTAATCATATTACAATAAGATATATTTCTTACTTACAATATAAACTTGGTTCAATTTAAGGGATTAATTAATCTGTATCGCTATACAATTAATAAATGTACATGATTAGGGGATTGTCCTTTAGGTGTGACCTCAAGGGATCAACTGATCACCACCGTCATACGTCAGTAACGTCAAACTCAATTGAGCCAATCATTACCGATTTATGTTGACCAGTTGACTATAATATTCATCATCCCTTTGTATTCTTTATTATTGAGATTTAATGATGTGATTGCACTATTATTGAGGACACTTACTCCAACAATCTCCCACTTGTCCGAGACAAATGTGCGTCACCAATTCTCTCGTCCTATTACAATCTCCCACTCAATGCAAGGTGTCTAGCAGGTCGTATTTGCATTTGATCATATCAAGAGTGATTTCCTCGATATGGAGAGTAACTGTCTGACCGAAATTATCTACCATAGATACCTTCCGAGCGTGGCCACGCATTTTCAGCTTACTCCTCCTCGAGTGGCCTTGAGATTTAAAACAACCTTGACAAGGGGTGGACAATTCCTATCGCACTATTCCCTTCGAATAGCCACAGCTCATTATGACCCAAAAGATGCTCATTTGATTTCAGTTACGAAGGTCATATAGCATAAATCAAAGTCACTCTGAAACTATGCCACCTTAGGAGAAAAGTCTTTAGTCCAAAAATTGACTCAAAAAGAATACTAGTAGCTCTTGCCACGACCAGGCTATATGAGTTGCCAGAACTCAATAAGCGGTCACTTCCCGACAGAATGTCTCATACAGTCTGCCTATGTGATCGATTGGTCATCCCTATGACCCTATGACACTTGAACTTGCCATCAATCGCACCATAATCTTGTCACTTCGAGATGTCACCTCATATAAGTGACTATGGGCCAATGCAATGTTAATACAATCCACTTTAATGGGGTTCAAAATTGTCTATACAACCCATTTGGATATAACAAGGCACAAAACGAGTTTTAGAAACTCAAACGATAAATGTGATTATCATATATGAACAATCAACACAATGTTATTGCTTCATATCATATAATCTAAAGATTATTTTGTCCATGATAATTCATGACGATCTTATTTAAATGCAATAAAGGCTTCGGTAGTGAATATACCATATATTCATTTATTCCAACCTTGTGAATTTCATTTTCCTTTCATCCAACGTTATTCTTAATAACATGAATTCATCTACGTACATGTCTAGATCTCTATCTAGTCTTGGGATCTTTATCTTGAAAGATGCTCCCACTCGTTATCATGATAACTGATAGGCATTAGGTGTAAGGATCTACCATTAGACCCTTATATGCCACCTTATCCTCATCATAATGTACTAGGTCTCTATTTGTAGAATTTATAATGATTGACTCTTCAATCATCCTTTTAGTTATTCGCTTCTTATATAACAAAGATACACCTAGGATTTCTACAAATCCTTATAAGTTTGGAAATTTGGGTTTGAGTAATCTTTACCACATTACCAAATTTTTTCTACCAAACACAAGAATGAATCCCTAGTTCTCCTTGAGAACCCTATGGATTTTCTAGTAGGCTATCCAATGACACTCATGTGGATTGTTTGTTTTAGGCTTGTCATGCTCCCAGCATACAATTCATTTAGGTATGTGCATGTAATGGCATACATGATCGGTATCATGTGATCAACAATTATTAGGTTCAGTGGATGACTATGACTCTTTCATAGTGATCCCACTTTTATCAACATAAACAACCTATTTAACTTGTTGAATAGATTAAGGATCTTATCGATATAAGATACCTTTTAAATGCCAAGCTAAAATCTTCTATTTCCACAATAGATTTTGATTTTAGTATACATGTTGCCCTCTTTTATCCAACATTAAAAACCAACCATTTCTTTCAAAAAGGTAACACGAATACGTTACTCACAACGAGTGATACGTCATTCACGTGGAAAACAACTTCTCCCACTAAACATCATGTCTATACATGACTTTAACTCCCACTGAATTTCATGTCTATACATGACTTTTCGACAATTCGAGTGAAACCCTTCTTATATCTTATAATAGAAAAGATCATCATAACCTCTAGGTAGATACATACAATAGGCTTGTATCATGTACACTGTGACACCCTCAAATTTGCGGAAAGAAAAAAGAAATTTAAATACATAACGAAGGGTGTCATAAATAAAAAGGTTCATTACAAAAGCAA